>LJIJ01003313.1:0-19778 GCA_001718145.1 Orchesella cincta | reverse complement strand
AGAGCATGTTCAAAGCCACGGCTACCAGCCCAATTAAATTCGGGCTACCTTGCCCACCAGCCACCGCCATAATTTTTAGGCTACCAGGCCCAACCGGCCTACCAGCCACTAAAACAAATTAAGGCTACCAGCCACCGAACACATTAAGGCCACCGAGCCACCAGCTACAGCTACCAATAGTTTTTGGCTGTTTTTACATGCTTTTACAGTTATGTCATAAAAATTATGCGGCAAACCTAAGTTTGTACAGAAATTACAAATTTTCAAATTTCAAATGTCAAATTTTATTCATTTATAAATTTCTGCCATTCACTCAACATAGTTACTATTAAAAATAGCAGTAGCCCGCAGCAATTCAAATTACTATATTAGCAAAAATTGCAAAAAATTCCTGTCTCTAAAGCTCCTGATAATTTATTACGCGGACCGCTGCACCGTGTCAACAAGTTACAAATACATAAGATTTTCCCATAATTCGTAGGGATATTACTCACCACGCTGTGAATGTTTGATGATCAATAGCTACCGAGCCACCGCGCCTACCGCCTACTTAAAAAAAGAAGCTACCAGGCCACCGACTACCAGCCCACCGCATCAAAATCTAGGGCTTACCAGGCCACCAGCCACCGATTCAAATTTAGGGCCTTACCAAAGCACCGGCCACCAGCGTACCGTAGCATGGTGGCGGGTGCTGGGTAGCTCCCACTTGCACCGTGGCTGAAAAACTCTGCCTCGTACTTGAGTTTCAAACCGACTGGAATCCTCCAATAAGTGCCAAGCTGATTCACTCCTGAAAATTATTAATCATTAATAAGATAAAAAGCCTCAAATTATGTTTGAATAACATTCTACGTGATTTGTACATACCAATTAGTCGTGATGACCGGACCGAAGTACTAAGCCATCATCCCAGTCAATGTCGCGAATTAGGCTTAAGTGCATCCAATTAGTGGTTGATGTGGTAAGGTAGAATAAGTGGCTGCGACTACATGATTGTTGTCATTATAAACAGCTTCGATGGACTTGCTTCCGGTTCCTGCTTGGATTTGAAGTTCTAACGTTGAGTTTATTGTTTCGTCGCTTCTTTGGAGAATTAGGGGCTTTTTCTCGTCGGTTGAGATGTCTTGATGAGGAATATTTGGTTCCTTGCTCGTTTCGAAGTCGATCTTGATTGTCTTCGGATTCTACGTTCGATGTGTACTCAGCTGTTGCTGCCTTTTGCCTTCCCTTTTCGTACGAATCTACGGTTGAAAAAACATACTTATTAAAAAATTTAATTCAGCAATTTATCACATGAATAAGAGGAATAATTAATTAAGTAGAAAAAACCTGTGTAACTCAAGATACGAACACTGTGCTCCACCCACACGAACTTGTCATTCGAAAGGAGTCCACTTTCGGATAAATACAAAACGCATTGCCTTTAATCAACCAGCTGGTTGAGATAACTTGCCATGAACCGTCATTGTGGAATTCTACGACGGCGTACAGATGAGACGCATTCGACGCACCACAGATCCGTAACTAAATGAAAAATAAGAGTTAATATTATCAATATCAAACAAAATGAACTAAATCTAGATTACAAACAATTTAAACTGACTTGTTTACCTCATTCTTTCTGACACCAAAAATGACCAAATGAGCATCGTAAGAATACAACATAATCAATAATAATGATGCAATTAAAGTATACTTCAAACAAATCAAACTTTACACAAACTTAAATCTATATACAATAACATTTGTTCACAAATAAATGAATTCTACACAAGAAAACCCGAAATCCAGTCAAATTTGTTTCTATTTTAGGTATTTTATTGGTTGGATATTTGTTGCAGCTCAGCTTCCACTCGTAAGAAATGCGTGCGTAAGAAATGTACATAGTGGAAATCCTATCGCATGCGAACAAGCAACATGTGCAGATAAAACTGAATAAGACAGTTTCTGAACTCAAGTTGCATGCCATTTTTCATTTGATATTGTAATTCACGCGCCAGGTTGGTTGGCGCTCGGTAACGCAGAACTTCATGACTTAAAAATTCTAAGGAACCTGTAAGGGCCAAGCATGCCATGAACGGTCAAACATTAGCCATTCATTACAATCATCGGATTGGATAAGCCAGACTTTGCGTCCTTACGTTGTAAGATGTTTTTGCGTGTTATAGGGGATAGCTAGTGGGACTTGTATACAAACGATCCACAGAACTTACTATTGCATGTCTTTCTTCAAAAAATTGAAGAAACCAAAGATGATGAAAACTCTGTCTACACAGGTAACTTTTTCATAAACACAAACGAATTTCATTTTAAAGGAATGTCAGATAATGAACTCCAATTTACATGTATTCTTTCCAGAGGAAAATTTACAAGCTATGTTGGCAGATCTTCTTCAGACTGGAACCACTACAACAAATGGTGATTTATAAACCTGCTTAATTAGGCCACAACTGCAAACGTAGACTACAATTGCAGTCAACTGATATACATTAATACTGCAATTTATATTTTAAGGCACCTTGAACTACGGCTTACTATTTCTAACACTTAATCCGGATATTCAGAAGAAATGTCAAACCAATATAGATGCCGTTGTTCCAAACATTTGACTCCAACGCTGAAGATATTGAAAAGTATGGGGAACACACTCAGAATTGTTTATGAATTTTTAACACAGTTTGTAACTCTCTGTTTTTCTACTTAGAATGCCATACTTCCAAGCCTTCGTTTTGGAGACGCATCGACTAGGAAACGTTGTTCCAAACCCTATTCCAAGAACTTGTCCAAAAGACTGGAGAATCCGTGGCTATACAATTCCAAAGGTATCATCCAAAATTTCAATGTGATTTTTTAGCTTTAAAATGTGTTTGTGAGAACCAAATAATACTCAAAATTTCATAAATATTTTGCATTGTCTATCACCTAGGGGTCCATAATATTTTCTAACCATTACTCCGTCCACATGGATAAGGAATACTGGGGCGACCCAAAAGTATTTAGACCTGAACGGTTTATCAACGAGAAAGGAGAATTTGTTCTTGACAAACGGGTTTGTCATTTTGGATTTGGTAAGTGATAACAAACTACGCTCCTTTTAGTGAGGCACATTTATTTGTATTAAAATTTGAATACATTTATTAAAAACCTTTCGCATAGGAAAACGAATTTGTATCGGGATCACACTATCCAATGCAGTTATTCCAATCTTCTTTGCGACACTGCTGCAAAATTTTAATTTCTCTTGTGTTCCGGGGCAGAAACCTCCAACAACGGAACCTGAAATTGGTGTCAGTCTTTCTCCCATTGAATACGAGGTGAAGATTACAAACCGTGCTGTTGGAGCGCTGGTTGAACCATCTCGGCAAGGTTAAAGCATCAAATGCTCCAGAAAAAGTGTACCACCTAGATATAGGAAAATTGGTGATTGATACGAGTAAAGAACATTTAGAATTTATTGATTTCATTAGATTTACATAAAACAAGTATTTCAAATAGATTTATGGATCATGTGTCGAATGAAAGTAGAACTAAGATTGAATATAAAACAACATCTTGCATGATTTATTGTTAAACAATTGATGAGATCTTCAGTCAGGTCCCCGGAAAAGAAGAGGTGAAGATGCACCTTTGGAGAACAGTTTTTCGTAATTTGTGTCATTGGTGTCACACAGGAAAAACAATATAAAGGGCGTTTGGCTTATACATCACAACCAATAGTCTCTTTTATAATGTTTGACACTGATCGCTTGTCTTTATTTTACCCTTTTATGCACATTGTTTATAATTTGAATATTAAAATTGATTTGTGAAACTGGAAAGGTGTCAACAATGAAATTCAACAATGCAGCAATTTTAACACACTCAAGTTGTATGCAAACGCTACCTCTCCAAGAAATCATCATACCTAATGCTAAACATGTGCAACGGCCGAAATGTAACACGGGAGAGTATTGAAACAATTATAAATAAATGAACTATAAATCGCACTATAAATTGATCTTAGCTACATTGATCCCCAATCCCACCGCCATTTGCAAATATTGAAGAGTTGTAATCAGATTCCCAATTGGGGACTGCAAGTTTAGTCCCATTGCCCTTATTGCAAAATAGGGATACATGAGTGAGTGAACGAAAGAGCAGAGCTGTGAACCGGACCTATTTTGCGGTCTCGGTTCAGGTTTTCGGTTCTTTTCAAAAACCACATGCGGTCTCGGTTCCGGTCTTCGGTTCTTTCAAAAACCGCATGCGGTCTCGGTTCCGGTCTTCGGTTCTTCCAAAGACCGCATGCGGTTTTCGGTTCAGGTTTTCGGTTCTTTTTGAATTCATAATTAATTTACAAACAGTTGCTAAAATCTAATAAACATGTGCAAATAGAGTAATCTGTTTGTATTAGGACCAAAAATGTTCATTTTACGCGATTTAAGTTGCCCACTATAAGAAGTTTTTGCCATTTCCTAATAAATATAAGCAAATTTTAGCGTCATTTTAGTTTTTAGCTGTGAACCGGACCTATTTTGGGGTCTCGGTTCAGGTTTTCGGTTCTTTTAAAAACCAGACGCGGTTCTCGGTTCCGGTCTTCGGTTCTTTTCAAAAAATTTGTCGGTCTCGGTTCCGGTCTCGGTTCAGAACCGGGACCTGAACCGCAGGACCGCGGTCCACAAAAGAACCGCGGTCCCCCAGCTCTGCGAAAGAGTTGATAATTCCAAACCATTGCAACATTGGTTCTCCAAGTGTAACTGAAAACATGATACGTTTATTTCTCATAACCGATTTAATAAAACTTAAACTATATAATTTTAAGTAATATTGTGATTACTAGTTATCCCAGCAGCCAATAATGTTATTAATGGTGATACCACTGAAAAAATCTTAGAGGTCGTTTACGTAACACAGTAAAAACCGTATCGCCCAGTTCCACGTATTTTGATAAAGCAACAGTGTCCTTTGGAAAATATTTTTTAGTTAGAATCCAATTGAAATTTCAATTTATTAAATTACACTGCGGTTTTACTCACTACCAATAAATTGTAGGGATGTCCTTGATGATTTTTTCACTGTGAAAGACGAACGTTTTATAACCATTGCTTTTAGTTTAAATTTTAAAAACCGTGCGGTTGTTTGTCCTTACTTGACACAAATGCTTTTGTAGAGTCCATTTGGCTGAACAATGAAGGTCAGCAACCCAGAAGCAATAAATACAAACATTACTATTGACCCTATGTCCCAGGAAAAGGTTGCAGAAAAATAAAGGTAGTTTAAGATCTAATGCTTGTATATTTCGCATAAATCTTTGCAGCTCGAAAATGCTTGCAATATAAATAACTCCAGCGTAAAACGCATAGTTAGAACCTTCACCATGAAAATTTTGTTTGCACTGTGTGTGCAAAAAATTGTGTTCCTCAGTTCCTGCATTGAAATTATAGCAGGTGACCTAGAACCTTCCATTTACGATTTGAAATAAATTTATAATTTAACTTGTATTATGACCTGTGAAATACATTTCTTGTTAAAAATTTATGATATATCTTTCCAGCTACTTCAAGTGGTGGAAGTGATCCACATCTTGACGATGTCCATCCCGTCGTTGGTGGAATTTGATCATATGTGTTGTATGGGGGAAAGGTGAGAAAAGCGTCATTTAAAAACTCCAAAAATTAACTCAAAACTGCTAATAACTTTCAACAATTGCTACAATTATTAGGCTGGTAATGCGGACACCAAGCTAATTAACCGTCATAAGCAGCTAATGTGTAATTTTTTTGTGTTTATCGGTTTAGTATTTTCAAAGTTAGTACGAAATTACCGTTTTTTATTTTTTTAAATCGATATTATGACAAACTCCTTCACATTCCGCAAATCCTGAAACATGCTATGAAAATTAGACACAGTGGAGAATGTGGCACTGCAGAAAAAATTTGCGAAAGCAACGGAACATTCACAGAAATGTCATTTTAATTTGTAGTCAAATAGTAGGATAATGATTGTATCAGAGCTGTGAAGTTTACCAGTATACATTAACTATATATTATGATTAAATTATAAAATCCACACCGGGGCAGCACGAGCCTTTATTGGCACGTACTACAGGCTCGTGCCTGTAGTGATTTCAACTACGCTTAACAAACTACTGTTTATTTATCAATTAAACCGATATCGTGCAGGAACTGCACTGCAAGTCGTGGCTGGGACTATTGTGCCCCGAGAAATTGCTCAACATATTGAGGAACCTCTTGTGAGAAGTATTGCGGAAAGTATTCAAACTACTGATATTGCTACACTGATTTCAGAGGAAGTTGGAACTACTGAGGTAGTACTACCAAATAATTTTTCATAATTCTGAAATTTTTTAAGAGCTTCTTTAACCAGGGGTTTTTATTGTATGCCATATTGTTAGTAGTACATGCTCCAATCATGTGCAATTTTTAGGCGAATAAAAGCACGAGAACAGGATAAAAAAAATTAAGCATGTCATTTTATTATTTTTCAAAAACGGAATAAATTCATTCTTATACAAACCGGTTATAATACAATGACAGGCCATAAAAATCAGAATTGAGGAAATACTAGCGGCGGTAATATATGCCGGAATATAACTGGAAATCCAAAATATTGCTGTGACCAAGCTACCCTCTCCCATTATTATCAACATCATGCCATCCAACATTCCAGAATGCAGAGAAACAAGAAAGCTATCTCTCTCCCAAGTCCCAGTTCTGTCGAGTATCCCAAGACAGAATCCTGTAAAAATGAACTGCACCGTTACGCCAATCGCGAGGAAGTGAAGACACCAGACCAAGAGCAAGTTGGTTTGCAGCTCCTTTTCAAAATGCTATGTCACCAGTCCTTCAAAGAGTTGAGTTCCCTTTTCATTTCCGGCACAGTGATTGACAGCTTCAAAACGGATTGTCACATCCATCAATATGGCCATTTTACTAGCATTGAGCAGCAATAAGAGGAATGCGCAGAACTGAAATTAATGTCAAGTAGATAATTGTAATGCTTTATTTATAAAATTTCCTTTTAACACCTATTAGTTATGAAATATTAACTTACAAGATTGTATTGTATTGTATTTTTGGCTTTGAGGCACATAGCTATAGAGAAGTTAGTGCTTCAGCGGCGGAATCCAGAAAATAGGATTATTGCCTACCCATTTCTTACAACTTGCAACATTGCTGTTGCAATTATTTTGTTGCCTGGTCACCCTCCGTACGGCTAAGGCTAAGCCGACCAGACATTCTTATGATTTTAAGTATGCTGGCTGGAGTGGCTTTCTTAATGTCATCCGTGCTTAGTAGTGAAGCACCGAATGTTTCAAAGCAAGATGAGCAAACCTGTCGCACTTTCCAGAAAATGCAGGCTTGTCTCTTCTTCCATACTACATAATTGGCAGACAGGTGAGACTACAGCACCAATCTTTTCAAGTGTGCTTGTAGTGGAGCATGACCCGTGATAACTTGTATCAAAGCTCTCAGAGCAGGTCTGCTCGATTTTGCCGTCTCCCAAATTTTCTTATTTGGAAGTTGGGCCAGACTTTTTGTGGTCCGGCAGTCTTTCCTATCTTTCCAGAGGTTTGCGTGCAATGTTTCCATCCATTCCTTAATTGCCGTTCGCACTCCCTCTACGGATACTGGAAGAATTGGTTCGGGACCAAATACCTGCTCATCCGCTGCTTCCTTCGCAAGATTGTCCGCCAATTCGTTATCATGGAACCCGCGGTGTGCAGGTATCCATTCAAGAATGACTTCGTGTTCCCTGCGAGCAAGATAAGGTTGCTCAAGCAGTCGTGGACAAGAGATGTCATGTGCCAATAGCTTTTAATCGCTCCGATTGCACTCATACTATCGGTAAATATGTAAACTGTTCTTCTGGTGTGCTCCCAAGCGAGTGCACCGCCATGCGCATTGGCTAATAGCAAGCACTTCGGCTTGAAAGACAGTTACATGTGCACCGAGCGGAATCGATTCGTTCCAGCATTCGCCTTCGGCGTTCACAACGTATGCTGCCCTGTTCTCTCATCGTGTCTTGACCCATCCGTGTAGCAAACAATGTCGCTAGCCTCAAACTGCATCGTGCCCCTAGAATCCCATTCGGCTATCGTGGGCACCGATGTCTGGAAGTTTAGGGTCCGGGGTCCTGTTAGACTGAAAATCACACGGGTATGAAAGTATAGGAATTTGCACTGCAAGTCCTTCGCAAATCGCCGCGTGCCTAATTCTCTTGAGTCTTCCACCAAGTCCCGGTGAGTACCAGCTACTGGTATTTTTCAATCTGTGCATGTTCGCATCGCCGTTCCTTGTGCAACTACTTGAATCGGTTGCAGGTTTACAAGACATTCAAGGGCTGCGGTCGGTGTAGTTCTCGACACGCCCGTTATCTGAAGCAGAGCCACTCTTTGTACACTGACCAGCTTTTGAAGGCATATATCCTTTAAAAAAGCCGGCAGCCAGCACATGACTCCGTAGAGAAGTGCTGGTCTGATAACAGCTTCATATATCCACTTCGTGATGACTGGTGTTAAGCCCCATTTGACCGAGACTGCTCTTTTGCATTGTGCGAGCGCTGTCTTCATTTTCCGACTGCGCTCTTCACAGTGTGCAACCCAGGTTAGTTTTCGGTCAAGAATAACTCCCAGATACTTGACCTGAGGATGGTATGGGATTGGTTTATCCCACATACGTGAGTTCACTGAGAGGTCAGTTTTGTGAAGGTGTGTAAAAACGATTGCTTCGGCCTTGTCGGGTTGACTGAAAGTCCAACCTTATCGCACCATCGACTCATGACATTGAGGCTCTTTTGCATTAGGCATCTAAGCGTGCTGAGGCATATGCCCGCGCACAGCCATTGCCACGTCATCTGCAAACGCCTGAGAGTTGGTGTGCGGTGTGCTGGATTTGAGCATTGTCAAGAGCTCGTCAACAAGGCAGTTCCACAGGAAGGGGGAAAGACCCCTCCCTGTGGGCAACCTGCTTCAACGCGTCTCGTACGTGTTGTTGTTCCGATGGTGCTTTCAACTACTCGATTACTGAGCATGGATTCCACCCATCGCACATACGTCGTTGGTACCTCCAATCGAATTAGTGATCTGACGAGTTCACTAAACCTTGCTTTGTTAAAAGCACCTTCAATGTCAGCGAAGACCGCAAGCATGTACTCGCCATTACTCAAAGATTTCTCAGCAAGAGTAACAAGTCTATGCAAAGCTGCCTCCGTGGAGGACTCACGCAAATACGCATATTGACCTGACATCTTTAGCCGCGTTACCAGTTCAGGTGTTTTTAGTCGCCAGTCTAGTAAGCGCTCAAGTGTCTTCAGTAAGAATGAGGTGAGTGAGATCGGTCTCCAGGAACCTACTTTCTGATAGCTAGGTTTACCTGGTTTCGGAATAAATATAACCCGTGCCTTTCTCCAAGCACTGGGTGTATAGCCAATTGAAGACAAGCAAGGAATATAACTACAAGATGACAAGTTAGTACATCTCCAGCTTGCTTTAGCAGTCCCGGAAAAATTTCATCCGGACCCGCCGCCCTCATCGATCCAAACGATTTGATCGCTGCTGAAACCTTATGCTCCGTAATTACCCATCCTCCAGCTCCATGGCTCATGGGTGTTACACACCAGAGCCCAAGAACGGAAAGTGTGTTTCGAGCAAAAGGTCGAGCGATTCCTCAACGCCGCTGGTGTACTCCCCATTTGGCTTCTCGAGTGGGCCGAGTTTTGGCCAGCGGGTCACTACGCAGCAGCTTTTGGAGTCTAGCGGCTTCAGAATATTCCATTATACTGGTGCAGTGGTTACGCCAAGATCTTCTTCCAATCTTTCGAACACGATTGTTGTACGCGTTTCGTGCTTTACAGTATTCTTCCCACAACGTGTGTTTTCTTGCTAAGTGGGCCGGTTTAGACAGTTTCCTTAGATTCCTTCTCTGGAGAGCAATGTCATCGCTCCATCAGGAGTTGGAGTCCTATCCGGCCTGATTCGTTTCACCGGACAGCTTTGTTGAAGCTGATGTTTATTGCTTCAGTCAGCATTTCAAACTCTGTTGTCTAATTCATCCGGTGTTTCGATGGTATTCATAGTATGGCATCGAGTCTGGGGCCAACCAGTTCCCTGTACCGAGCCCAGTCCGTGTGCTTTTTGCTTCTATAATAGATTGGCACCACGTACTTATCGATGCTAAACCGTATCACCCGATGGTCAGACATTGAGTCATATTCATCAACTCGCCCCATACTGATGGATAACATCAGTGCGCTTGACGCACGTGTGAGGTCAAAGAACCTGCTGCGACCTTACAGCAGTGACAAATGTTGGTTGATGTCCATTGTTAACAACGTGGAGGTCGTGGTGGGATCACGCCAGAATTCTACCAAGACTCGTCACCCCTTTTGTTCACGTTTATGTTCCACGCCCATATGTCGTTGATTTGTGAATTAGCCCGGATTGCCCCGGTGCAATCACGTTAGCTTGCTGCACCCCTCTTAGCTTCACGAGTAGTGTCTAGGCGAACTTCCGTGGAGGCATGGCAGGCTGAGAGGGTCTTGAGCAAGCTTGTGCGGCATGAGACGATGTACAACGATCTGCTTCCCGTGCACTTGGATCTGTTCGGTATTCGAGTGTTCGTTAGACGCCGTCAATCTGGACAAGCCATCGATGGCGGTTCGCGAATTCCACTCGTGTGGCTTTCCGCTCTTAGACTAAGTGCGCGGTAGAACATCCCAACACGAGTACTGATCTTGCTTTAATCCCGAGCGTCACTTAGCTCAGCACCGTCGGAATGCTCGTTCTGCAATCGCTCTCCGTTTTATATACCCCTTCGCGGACTCTCTGCTCTACTACTTTCCACCCACCGCGCTGGCGATATCTTCCGTGAATTATTTGCCTGCCACCCTTAATATCTCTTGGAATCCCGTGCGTTCTTCATGGTCAGACATTCTTCCGCCCATACCCGAACCTCCGTCGCAGAATACCGCTGCGAATAAAAACCGAATTGCGCTCTCGTTAATGGTCGCACGCTCAATAGAATATAAACGCCCTACCGGTTTAAGGTTTACTGTCATCGCTCTCCGTATTATCCTATAGCCGGGTATACGCAATTGGAACCCTTCGTACCATTGTCTAAAGAATTTTCCGCATTGTGGTTCCTAACCTCAGTTCTGGGTTTGCTCGATTACTCTCCTGCCGGTTAGAGGTTAATGGAAATGGTCTTAGGTCTATTTGTCAAACTTTCTTGTTCCCAATCCAACACCCGCCCTTTGTATGTGTTTGTGGTCCTGCAAGAGTGCAATGTAGCTGCATCTAGTTGTTTCTCAATCAAATAGGTTGATCAAATTATCGCTTGTGCAGCTCCTTGTCATTATGCATGGTTTTTAGCTGGTTACACTTCTATCGTCCATAGCTTTAACATGGGATCCCTTTATGATCAACTGCACCAATGTCCGTGTGGGAACAGTGTGCATAATTTCTTATTGGTATTTGTAGCGATAACGCTCGCCAAGTAAATGTCGAAAAAGTATAGTCTACAAGCGCACCAGTTTGTGCTTTTATAAAATTAGTTCGATCACCATCTGCGATTTGTCTGATCCTACTGCTTTGTTTGTTATTGGGGCGTAAGGATACTGTAGCAGTTGACAATTCCAGTGGTCCTTGGTTTTTCGCTTAGTGTCTATGCCCTATGCCTAGCGTGTGTTGTTGGTTTTTGTGTATTTCGAACTATACACAGTTGCCCTCAGAAATGTTATGGATAATACACCCCAGTATGCATGCACATAGGCTATGTTCGTACCCCATACTCTACCCCTTCATTTCAGGTTGGTTTTGGCCCCCTCCGCTGGACCCTAGAACATAGCCCTCTTCCCAGAGTCTACATCAGGCCGTCGCTGGCAGTTTCCAATCCAGCCCCCGTGCTAGTTGGTATAAAAGGCGTTCGAAACCCAATCTCGACCAACCGAGCCAGGGCAGAAGATCCCAGTCGGAGTTATTTGAGGGCACCTGACCCAAATCCACGTCTTTCCCGCACCTTGTGCTCCATACCGGCGTCGTCCAGCCTTGTTTCCAATACTGTCCAGGTGTCTGCCACTCAACTGGGGATTCTGATGATGAAGCACGCGATTATCTCCGCATTGTCAGGGTGCAGGAGCATTCGGTGCACTCGCATCGATAAAAGTTAAAAAGGATCTTCGTCGTAGGTCATTTGGAAGGTCATCAAGGGTCCAGGCTTGGTATCTTCTTCCAAAATTCTTTCCTACTGCAGCTCTTACCCAGTCTACTGTGTCTGATTGAATGAAAGCAACCATCAGGACGTAATCGGGTTCTCTCGATTTGAAGGCTCTGTGGATTGACCTCCCTTGCGATCTCATTGATTAGCGCATTGGAGAGAGCCATCAATGTCATCATTAGAGACGGGGTTGTGACCCCCATCTCTATATGTCACATACACTTGAGTAAATGATAAGTGCATTTCTATATGCTGCATTCTCTGGTGCTTGTCTCCCTCCGCGACCACGTGCATTTCCAGCTCCCCTTGCACCGCGGCCCCGATTGCTTCCTCTTCTAGCACCCCGATTTTGCTCATAATTTATTGGTTGGTCACGTGCATTCCCATCAGCACCGTGGCCTTGACCATGCTCTACTTCATTGCCCTTCTCCCCTTCCATTATTACCTGGTGAGGGCGCATCCACTAGATTCACGTTCTTCTCCGGCTCCCGTACGAGCAATTCCGTCGGTAACCCTTTCAGCTACACCTCTATTCCCATTTCGTTGCGCGGCTCCTACCCACATTTTAATTGCAGGGGGCTCAGCTTGTGATTGAGGAGATCGGTCGCTGATTTTCCGTTTTGGAGTGGAAAAGGAACATGCTGTAGATGTGCTTGGAACAGCACCGTCCGTGCCTGTCTTTTTCCCAACTACTGTTGACCCTGAGGATGAAGATGAAGCCGATGGCGATGAGCACATTCCCTTTGGAGTGCCTTGCCATCGCTGCTCTCTTCTCTTGCCTCTTTTTCCATTGTCGCCCTCCTCGTCTAGTTTTCTTGGCTTTAGGAGTGCTCTCACTCGATGTTGGATCTACCTCCATTTCCGTCGGAGCACTTCCTTTAGCCATACTAAATGTAAAGAAAGGGGGCCGTGGGCCTGATTGCGTTTGGAGTAGGAGTGGTTGATGTACTGGAGGTGAGCTGACTGGTACCGATGGTGGTGGCATTTTGAGTCGATCTTCCTCTTCTTGTACATCCTTGTTCTCACTCTCATCATCTTTCTTTCCGTTCCCCTCCTCCTCGTCATTTAGCACTATCCCCTCCATGACCTCCTCAATAGTAATATTTGGTCACCAGGGGAGGTTGGCTCAATTAGAGCCTCTTCCTCCCTCTTGGATCTTTCCTCACTCATTTCTGAAGGTATAAGACTGCATGGTGTATTTATGTACATAAATACCCAAAACATATGAGATACACAGGTGCATGGCTTACCTCAGAAAATCCTTAATTTTAATGTCAACCACTTTACGTCCCAGTTCTCCTTATCGGGCTGTTCCTGGGGCCCTTAGTGTCGAATTATACCAAATTTGCCTGAAACACGTCCCTCAAAGTAGTTGAAATTTAATTTTATAAATTAATTCCACGCTCTGCAGTGGTAGGTATGCTCCCGGTTTGACTCGCGACTGGGGTATGTAACTTACAAGATGAACCTTGTTATTCATCTTTATTATTCTTATACAGGTTTCAACCAAAACTTTGCACGACTTTTGTTGAAATCGTTAAATTTACTCAGTTTGATTGTTAGATTGTTCAAAACCGTTAGTGAATTTGAAACGGGGATTATAAGCAAAAATGTGAAGAAACTTGAAAAAACGATTGGAATATATTATGAGTTGTGGTTGAAAAAATGCTTTCAAGTTTCTTAGAAAATGTAGTAAATTGGCATCGTGCCAAAATTTATATGCAGAAGACATGCACACAAGCGCAGTGTCTGGTTGAGCTGTAGTGTGTGATTTATATGAATTTATGAATATATGATTAATATGAGTAATAAAACTGACGTATATGGAATGAATTCGGTTAAAATAGTTTATTGACCATTAAGAAAATTGCATCCATTTTTAACATTTCAACATTTCGTTAATGAATAGCGCCCGCAATTCGACGGGAGGCCGAAAGAATTAGGCAGGAACCCCCAAGGGAAGCAAAAGTATAGGCCGGAACAGCGTTTGAAATCCACCACATTGAGACAAACAACATTGCTTCTCCGACAATGATGAAAAACATTGAGATGAGTATACCATAGTAAAGACTACTGGGAAAAGTGGTCCGACCTCGTGTAAGTAGTTCCACCCCGATGGAAAACTGTAATGCGGCAATACAAGAGATTATGTTTAGTTGCCACAGCCAATTTAGGAGAACCGTTACTTGTTTTCCTTTCGCTTTTGGAAAAGAGCACGTCATATCGCCTTGGAGTTTCTCCCCTGTCATCTTCAGTTCAATACCCTTGGTGTCCTTTGGAATGTCATTCATGATGATTTTCATATTAGCGATGACACAAAATATCAGAAACACCGTTGCAACCTGCAAAACGAGACAGTATGGTTCTGAATTAATGATAAATTCGTTTTAATTTAAAACTTTACTATAGTTATTCACAACTTACAAGAATTACTTTCCGTCTGTTCCTTCGGGTCGGGGGAACCATCAACGGACCCGTTGGGATGGGCTGTTCTAAAACCGGCATTTTGAAATGGTAAACTTTCAGATAACCTGCAGTTAAAATAATTGGAAGAATTTTCTAACGGGGAGTTGCTAAAACCCACAAAATTCCTGCTACCCACAAAATTTTTTGTGCCCACAAAATTTTTCAAAATCCACAAATTTTGTGCCCACAAAATTTTACCCACAAAATATTTTGTGTTTTTACCACAAATTTTTACCCACAAAATATTTTGTGCCCACAAAATTTTACCCACAAAATTTTTACCCACAAAATATTTTGTGCCCACAAAATTTTACCCACAAAATATTTTGTGCCCACAAAATTTTCTGTGCCCACAAAATTTTACCCACAAAATTTTTACCCACAAAATATTTTGTGCCCACAAAATTTTACCCACAAAATATTTTGTGCCCACAAAATTTTACCCACAAAATTTTTACCCACATTTTTACCCACAAATATTTTGTGCCCACCAAATTTTACCCACAAAATTTTTACCCACAAAATATTTTGCGCTCACCAAATTTTGAAGTGAAATTCGACGAAAACCCACAGCTAACGAAACCTCTCGAAGCTCGTTTTTCTTTCGCAACTATCTTGATCAAGTTTCGACCTTCAACTCACTCAAAGTCAGTTCCACCTCAGAAATTTAAAGACGATGAGCCCGTTGACGTGCCAGTGCGGAGAGAAGAAAGCAAAAGATCTCCTGCAAGGAGGGAGGTAACAACAGCAGCTAAAAGGAGGACGGAAAATTTACTTGTAGAGGTGGAAACAAAGCTAACAACTGCAGCTAAAATATAGAAAGATAAACTACCTCCAGAAATCGAAATGAAAACAATGAGCTGATGGTTCTAAAAGCTGAACTTAAAAGAGGAAGAAAGTAAATGACATGCAAATCCCCTGCAAGGAGGGAGGTGCTGAGACGTTAAACAGCAGTTAAAAAGAGGAAGGAAAATTTGCTTTGAGAGGTAAAAAAGGAGCTTACAACTGCAGATAAAAAGTAGAAAGATAAGCTACCTCCGAAATGAAGGAAGCTAAAAAGGGGAAAGAAAAGCTGGTGGTTCTAAAAGCGTGAATGAAGGATGAAGTTAAAAGAGAAAGAAATAAGAAAGTAGATGACACTAAGGCTTGGAGAAAAGCCTTATCCGGTTCCACCTCAGAAATCGTCCGCAAACCTCGAAAAATGAACTGGAACCCGACCTCCAAAAGAACAACGAGCACAAACAACGGCTGAGAAAGACCACGCTGCAATGCAGCCAATAAGGGCGTGCATGGCTGCCGCTTATCGAATGGCAGATCACGTGAAAAGAAAAAGATTATAGGCTCAGATGAAAGCAGCCCACCTCCGGAGGCAGAAGACGACTAAAAACTTAGACGCCATGCTCCTTCACCTAAACAAGTGTCAAAACGAAAAAAACCAAGTACCAAATCTAAAAGGAAGTATGAACTTAAAATCAGCAGCATTATCACTCCAAAAGGCTGAAGTGTCTCCGCGCCACAAGGACTACCCTCCGAAAAACTTTCATGAACCTTGATCTTGTATTATCAAGGATGAAGTGACATAATCATTCTCAACTGCTTCCAATGCAATCAAGTTACTTGAGGTTTTTGGGTTAATCCGCTTTGATAAGTTTCCAATTCCAAATACTTCTCCGAAGGTTATCTTTTGTTAACTAGTTTTAAATGACTGATTTATTTTTATGGCATTTAATATTAAAATTATGTATTAACCACTATATTTTTCAGGAGCAGCAATGATTTTTTGTATGAAATATTGAATTGAATGCAATTTTGGAAAGCTTTTAGCAAACAAATATGACCATGTTATTTTGTGAAAGTTCAGTAGCTCTTTTATCATATAAATGTAACGCAAGCAAGAGTAAACTATTATGCGATGATGATGACGGCGACGTAGTTCCGAAGCATACATTCATTCAGTTCTACATATATGGTGATTTGATTCAGAACCGAATTGGCTGCAAAAACTGGAGTATTGTGATTTAAAATTGGTAAAGAACCAGAAAGTTATGGAGGAATTGCCTGATTCTGTCTGGGTTTTCCAATTTGGTGCATCATCTGAAATTGTTTCTTATCTTCACATTTTCAATAGTTTAGCCATTACTTATCATGACCCAAACAGAGTGCGGGATATGTGGTTGATGACTAATTGTCCATCTACTTCGTCAGTTCGTTTCGGGAGATATCTTGAACAAGTGGCCAATTTTAACGCTACAAAACCTACAATCGCTCACCCTAAAGCTACCACACCACTGACATCCACAACCAACAGCAATAAAGAGGCAACCACCTGCTTTGACAGAATATCCATAGAGAGAAAAAGAATGCAAAAAGGAGAGCTTGGTAAGCATAGTGGGTAAGAATTTTGTGGGTAAAATTTTGTGGGCACAAAAATTTTGTGGGTAAAAATTTTGTGGGTAAAAATTTTGGTGGGTAAAATTTTGTGGAATTTAATTTTGCTGGGCCAAAAATATTTTGTCGTTTTCTGAGGTAATTTTGTGTGGTTGAAATTTTGTGGCACAAATTGTGCGGTAAATTTTATGGACCACAAAATTTTGTGTGGTAATAATTTTGTGGCTGGCTAGGAAATTTTAGTGGGGCACAAAAATTTTGTGAGGTATAAATTTTGTGGAGGTAAAAATTTTTGGGTGGCCGTAAATTTACTGTACACCTGGTAAAATTTTGATGGGGCACAAAATAATTTTGGTGAGGTAATAATTTTCGTGTGGCACAAATATTTTGTGGGATAAAATTGTTTGAGGCACAAAATATTTTGTGGGTAACGTGTTTAAGAAAATTTTATGCAGCAAATTGTGAGATAAGAATTTGCCTTGAAGGTAAAAATTTTGTCGGGTAAAAACTTTTTGTGGGCTAAAATTTTTTGGAGTAAAAATTTTGATGGAATTAATTTTGTAGGCACAAAATACTTTTGTGGCGTTAAATTATGTGCGGTAAATTTTTGTGGGCAAAAATCATTTGTGTGCAAAAACTTTTTGGGTATAAATTTTGTGGGCACAAAAAAAATTTGTGGATAAAAATTTGTGGGGGTAAATTTTGTTGGCACAAATATATTTGTTAGTAAAAATTTTGTGGTATATTTAAATTTTAGTGGTACCCAAATATTGTGTCCCACAGCGCGTACCACAAAATCCTTTGTGCTACCACCCCAAACACCCGAACTCATACTCACCTGTGGGTAAAATTCTGTGGGCACAAAATATTTTGTGGTTTAAAATTTTCTGTGGGCACACATTTGTGGATTGAAAATGATTTGTGGGTCACAAAAATTTTCGTCGGGCCAGACAAACAAATTTTAGATGGGGCACAGAATTTGTGGGTTTAGCAACTCACCTATATCTAACGTTTACAATTCAATGCTAAGGAAACGAGCAACATTCTTAAATGAAAGAAGGAATAAAGCTCAAAAGCGTTGGCTAGAATGAAATTGTGAAAAATTTGTATGAATGTATGAGTCATCTTTTCCCACGAAAGCCGGTTCAATAGCATCAAACTTAATGGTTTGCTTTCTCAAGCAGATTCTTCCTATTTAAAGTATGATGGAAAAATTGATGCTTATCTAATTAAAAAAGGATTTATCATACATTTCATTTTTAATGAGTGATACTGGAAATACAAAATATAAATGCAAATGTTCAAAACTATGAATGATTGATTACTGAAACGCCCGATAACCTTCAAAGAAATAACGATTGCATGCATTTATGCAGAGAGGTAGATAAGCATCAAAGCTTTGTTTCGAACTCGATGATGCACTAGACAAAGAAACAGGAAGCGCGGATTTTCAAATCCATTTTTCAATAAACCAGCATGCATTGTAAATGTATGCAGTTGGGAGAACACTCTTCTATTTGAATGCAAATTCAGCTATAGGATTGACTTGTTGATAAAACTCGATTGATAAGCCAACGATCTACTTTCAATCATATTTAATGATGAAGATGGAGCCGGCTCCGGTTTGAACCGACTGTAGGGATTATCAAAGTGCCCTGAGCAATGCCAACCGGTGTTCAACTCGACACAAGAAGCGGAAGGATGTTGCAAAAGCCAAGAAATTGAAGGCCAAGGTGAGTGAACTTAATTATGTAAATTATGTTCATGCTATTGTGGCGATGCTAATGTTTAGATTATCTTGGTTTTATCTTATTTTTAGGTGAAGAAAGAGAGCGGAAACGGAAGCAAAGGGAGGCAGAAGCGCTTGGGAATGACGCACCTCCCAAAACGGGTTCGAACACGCTGGAAACCCTGGGAGCCTGACTCAACATCGGTGGAAGAGCACCACCCGAAGACCTGGGGCTGGATGAGTTTAGCAACTATTTTGCCAAAAGTTATGTACCCAAGGTTCTCATCACTTCGTCAGCCAATCCGAATCTGGTAATTGAGACTTTCCAAAGACTTTCCCATAAAAAAGTCATACAAAAATGTTTATAACTTTGTTAATTTCTTGTAGAAAACCAGACTGTTTCTGAAGGAGCTGGAGCGCGTGATCCCCAACTCCGCCGTGTTTCATCGGCGACAAGCCAAGATCAAGAACATCGTGCGCCAAGCTAAAGACCATGAATTTACGGATATCGTCGTCATCAACGAAGACCGAAAGGAGCCAAGTAAGTATCATAATATTTACCTTCTTTCTCGCTAATTAAAAGGTTGAATTATATTATTTTTGACAAATACAGGCAGCATGCTCATCACCCACTAGGACCAACGTGTTTCTTTCGATTGAGCAATGTCAAGTTGACCAAGCATATCAAGCGGGACTGGAAGGAAATGACTGCTCACCGCCTGAAGTATTATGGTCTAATTTCAGAACTCGACTGGGAGTCGGAATCGTCGGATGTTTGCCTCGCTGTTTCACTATCAACCGGAGTTTACGGGTCGGAGGATTGTGACCTTTCATAATCAGCGGGACTACATCTTCTTCACATCATCAGGTATTTGAATCGTTTTGAATTTTATGTCGTTTTTTTAAAAAAAATTGATTATTTTATGGAATGCAGGTATGAATTCAAAAAGGATGGGACGAAGCAGCACTTCGTGAACTCG
>LJIJ01003312.1:0-19781 GCA_001718145.1 Orchesella cincta | reverse complement strand
CAGGAGGGCAGATCGTTCGACCCCCAATTTATTATGGACTCTATCGCATTTGTGACTAAACAATGTTTGCTGAAACACTGGGTTTCGTGGTCAAATTTAATCACTATGACGGGTAAGTCCTCCCTTGGATTTTTAAATTTATTTTTAAAAAATTAATATGTATTTTTTAATCAGGGTAAAAATGCCGTTGGTACAAGTCGATTCAAAATGCTTGAGGAAGGAATAAATATCAAAGATGGGATGGTCGGATTCTGGAAAAGGTAGCTTGCAAAAAAAATCCGAAAAAATATATTATTATTACTGTAATTTATTTTTAAAATAACTTATTCACGTTCACAGCTCATTTATCCAGCACTGGCTTCTTCCTTAAATTCTGAAGAGAAGATATGTCGTTCAGTAGGTCGTCCTAACAACGATACAAATAGTGAGATAGCGATTGTGGGATGTCGTGCAGATTTCCTGGCGCCGACTCTGTTGAAGAATACTGGCAGGTTTTAACATCCGGCTTAAGCACAGCCAACGGCCTCCTTCTAATCGACTTGGGAAATGTCAACTGACCAGGACATGAGACTTAACTTTCTCAAGTGCCCATTGATGAATTCGACGCCTCCTTTTTTGGAATAGCGCCAAGCCAAGTGGCACCCGTAGATCCGCAAGCACGGCTCCTGCTCGAAGTATCCTGGGAAGCTTTTGAGGATGCTGGGATCACCCTGAAAAGCTGAGGGCTCATGTTGGCGTGTTTTACGGTAGTTGGGCCAGGAGTACAAGGACTTGCTCAACTGGGAAAAAAGGATGAGAATTCTCATAAAAAGTACATGGGAAATGGGTTCGCGTGTACAGCAAAACTCTCATTCTTCTATGGGTTTACGGGTCCGAATCGTGCTACCGAGGCTGGTTGTTCCTCTTCATTGGTGGCTGTTCAAAGCGCATGCGAAAGTCTACAAAATGGCGAGTGTCCACTGGCACTAGCAGCAGGAGCCAATGTAGTTCTTCACGTAGATCAACAGCTAAAGGTCCTTTTGGCAACAGATGGAATGTGTAGGTCCTTTGATTCTCAAGCCAATGGCTATGGGAGAGCTGAGGGGGTAGGGGTACTGCTTCTCAAGCGCTATTCCGACGCGATTCGAGACGGGGACAGAAATTCACGGGCTCATCCTCGGCTCCGCGAGCTCACAAGAAGGACTCACCTCCAGTTTTGGCACCCCGACAGTAGATATAGAAGCAAAGACAATGAGCGACGCCCTCCACTCAGCAAAAGTCCACCCAGCTGATGTTGACTATGTTGAGGCTCACGCCACAGGCACCATTGTCGGATCCCATCGAGGCTGAAGCTATAGTTAAAGCGTACTCCAGTTCAAATCCCAGAAAAGCTCCACTTCTTGTGGGCTCCGTCAAGACAAACATTGGCCATGCCGAGTCCTGCTCGGAATTGCATCAGTTATCAAGGTTCTCCTTGCTATGAAACATGAAATGATTCCAGCTCACATTAATGTGAAAACCGTAAATCCAAAAGTTAACTTTTCTCCCATTCCGGGGAAGCTAGCGCTCCAAAACGAGCCCTGGAAAAGGTCAACAGAAAGAAAAAGAATTGCGGGAGTTTCCAATTTCGGAATAAGTGGAACGGACGTGCACATCATTCTCCAGGAGCCACCAGAACAACTTGTTCGCCAACCGCTCAGAACAATAGGAACACTTCCTCTTCACATTTTAACACTCTCTGCCAAATCAGGCGCAGCACTCGACCAACTAGCTGAATCCTACCAGAAGCACCTGGAGCAAGGTCTGACCCGTTGAGTGATGTAACCTACACAGCGAATACTGCTAAGGCTCACCTTTGTCCTTTTAGGAGAGCACTCGTTGCTTCATCTAAAGAGGACCTTATTCAACAACTCAAGGAACAAAATCCGGGCCAAATTAACCAAACGGAATGGAAGGGAATAAATATTGCCTTCATTTGTCATGACGTTCTCAACCAAGAAGAATTTGAGCAGCATAGCGCTTTGTACTCTATGTTTCCCGCTTTTCAAATCAGCATGGATGTTTGTGATGCGGTGTGCAAAGAGAATACCGGCTTTTCCCCACTAGCGCACATGTTAAACAAAAACAACAGCTCGCCGGCATCCACCTGGGACAGAAAGCATTGGCAAGCTTGCGTTTTATCCGCTACCCGCTCCCTCTACAAACTGTGGGAATCTTGGGGCGTCAAAGCCAGCACCGTGTTTGGTCTCAATTTCGGGGAACTTGTTGGAGCCGCTATAACAGGCGAACTGGAACTCGCCCAGTGCTTCCGATTCATCATGAATGGAGAGCTAGGCGTTGAGCTGAAAAAAGAAAATAGAAAAAAAAGTTTTATCCACTTCATCTCAGCCAAGAAAGGGAGGAAGGAAGGGCTGAGTTTGGAGCATTGGAAAGAAGTATGTTGTCAAAAAGGCGATGGTGAAGCTAAACTATCTTCCTTTTTGCAAAACAACCAATCCAAATTCGGGAGTGACATCGTACTCAGGCTGGATCTCCAAACTAAACTGGAGTTTGGATTGGAAGGCACAAAAGTTGTCAGTGGGAATGGGCTTCCTTGTTTACTCTCATCGTTGGCGACTCTCTACACATCCGGTTATCCAGTTGATTGGGAGGGTTTCTATGCTTATCAAGCCTGCAACAAAGTGGACCTCCCTCACTACCCATTTCAGAGGAAGCCCATTTGGTACAAGAGAGAAGGCGGTCACAAATCAGCAGCAGAAAAAACGAGTCCACAACAATGGAACAGTAACGTTCATCCCTTGCTTGGGAGCTATGTTCAAACAGTTCAATCAGATTCTTCAAAAGATGAGCTCAGTGCTGAGCACAGTTTTGAAAATTTGTTGCAAGTGGAACAACAGGCGCCCTACTTAGCCGCGCATTTGATTGCTTCCGAGCTAATATTTCCCGGAGCAGCCCACCTCGAGCTGCTCCTTGCTGCAGCTAGCTTCCAAGGAAATGTAGAGATGCCCATGGTCGTAGAAAAGTTTGAGGTACATCAACCTCTCCACTTGCCCTCGAATTCTGGAAAACTCTTGAGAACTAGCCTGAGCCAGACAGAAACAAAATGGAATATCGTGGTGGAGAGCCAAACTGAGAGCTGCTGGAGCGTCGCTTCCGGTGAGGTGAAAAGTGGCCAGCTAGAGACGCAACAACAATTATGCTTGACGAACTGAAGCACCGACTGGTGGTAGCAGCTAAATCCAGCTCATCCGCATTCTACGAGACGATCGGAAAACTCGGGCTAAATTTTGGGAGCGAATTTAAATCCTTGGGAAACATCCGCGAGTCAGAGTCTGGTGATGAGATTTTGGCAGAGGTGGGCATTCCCCGAGATGCAGCTCACTACATTTGTCATCCGCTGTTGGCTGACGCGATGCTCCAATGCTTCATATATAGCAAGTACACTACTCTAACAACTCTGAATGTTCCAGTGGGAATCACTAAGTTTGTTTGCTACCGTCGTCTCCGTTCATCAGACTGTTGTGGGAGCTTTGCCAACATTTACTTCAATGAGCAGCAACAAACCGTTTTCCTACTGGATTCTAGCGGAGCTCTAGTTGCCTCAATGACAGCGCCCGAGTTCAAGGCGACGACCATAAACTCCATCTTAGCAGCAGCTGGCTGTCCCCCAAAAAAGACGAGGGATGGAGACTTGGACATTTGGGAAGTGTTTTGGAAGCCAGCCACAATATATCAATCAGAGGGCTCCTTGACGCCTGGTTTAGATTTCACCAAAGCACCGAGTTATATCACCCTCCTTCGGACACTGGAGCGGCACAACGTGCTCCTAAGTGGAGAGGAGCAGCTGTTCTCACAACTTGAAAGGTTGAGCGAGCTCTTTGTCTACAAAGCTTTCTATGAGCTGGGCTGGATACCTAAACTGGGAGAAAGGGTTCTCGTCTCTGAACTTGCCACTGAGTTTCACATTGCGCCGAATTTTGTGGCCGCGTTCCGCTACTTTTTTTCCTACTTTGAGAAAAGCGGAGTGGTGCAGATTGCTGGTCAACTGAAAAACACAACGCTCAAGGTGGTGCGGCTGCCTGAACCGAGGAGCTGGGAGAAGAATCAATTGCTCACCTGTTGCACCTATTGGAGGACAATGAGCCTGTTCAGAGCTTAGGAGCTTGCGCATCTCTCCTTGCGCCGGTACTCCAGGGCAAGAGACAAGGGCAGAAAATTCTTTTTGAACCTGGGGAGGGAGGAGTTGCCCACGCGGACATACTTTATGCTGCCAACACCTTTTACAAAAGCTCAGCCCAAACCGCACCCAAAGTTTTCCATGAGATTGCTGCACAACTTTGGCACAACGAGCTGGAGACCGGCACTAGGAGTAAACAAAGACTACGAGTTCTAGAGGTCGGCGGGGGAACTGCGGTAATTGAAAATCAAAATGTTAAACTGCATGATTAATTAAAATTTATATAATTGTCTGTTTTAATTTAATATTGCTAGATTTTTACAAGCCAAGCGATTACCTTCTTGGAAGGGGAGGGAATTGAGTACAGCTACCATTTCACGGACATTTCATCCCACTTTTTGAAAAAGGCGTCGAGCCGTTTTCCCCAGCTCATTTATAAAACTCTGGACCTCGAGAGAGACCCGCTAGAGCAAGGCTTTCCACCCGCCTATTTTGATATAGTCGTAGGAATGGATGTGCTCCATGCCACCAAAAGCCTTAGAAAGAGCGTAGCACATTTGAAAATGCTGATGAAAATCGGAGGTCAGCTCCTTCTTGGAGAAACTAATAAGCCAATTAAGCAAGCAGATGTGACATTTGGGATTCTGGAAGGCTACTGGCACTTTGAAGACCACGATATTCGGCCAACTCACTGCGCCATCTCTGCAGAGCAGTGGCTAAGCTTGCTCAGTGAAAGCGGGTTCCGGGGACCCAGTTCCAAGGTTCTTCTGGCAAATGACCACCTTTGTGTGGTCGTGGGAACGTTGAGTCACTCTCTGCCTATCGAGAGGACGGACAGCGAGCTCAAAACGTGGATAATCCTTCATGACATGGATGAAAAGCAAGGCTGGGCCACTCAACTCGCAGAGCGAATGCGTGCATTGGGTAGAAATCCAAAGTTTCGCCGAGTTTCCCAATCGCAGCGTGAAGAAGACTGGAAAACTTACGAAGAGGCAGATTTGGAGGGAATTTTGTGCTTCTTCAAAGGCGAGAGTAGTTTTGCATCGGATAACTGTCGGGGCATTCTTGAACCTCTGATCTTTGCTTCGAAGTGGATGATTAAGAAGAAGAGCTGGGGGAGCAACGTGCCGAGGCTCGTCATAGCTACTTCTGGATTGTGGAAAGAATGCAATGCTGAAAGCAACCCATCCGTGTCAGCAGCGTGGGGATTTGTGAGAAGCGCCCGAATGGAGCTTCCTTGGCTCACAACGAAGCTGGTTGACTTGGATCCCGATGTCAAGTTAGAATCCAGAATGGAAACACTGCTTCAAGAAATTTGGATGGGAGATGGTGAGACGGAGGCGGTGTATCGTGGAGGTGTTCGCTATGCGAGGAGACTTGCACTGGCAAGCCCAGTAAGCAAACACTTGTTGTCCATTCCGAACTCTAAAGATTTCACCGTTCAGCTTCCAACCTCAAACTTGCTTCAAGATCTGCTCTACATCCCGAAAACCATCGAGACTTGTGCTGCCGGCCACGTGATTGTTGAGGTGAGAGCGGCTGCTTTAAATTTCCGGGATGTTTTCAGCGTCCTCAAACCCAGCGACAAGTTTAAAGATCTCGTATCAATCGGAATTGATTTTGCTGGGGTCGTGAGCCAAGTTGGGAGTGAGGTAAAAGGGTTGCAAGCTGGCACTCCCGTGTTTGGGATGTGCTTGGACCAGAGCACCATTTCCGGCCGTGTGCATGTCCCAACTGAAGCGTTGTTAGTGGTTCCAGACGGACTCAGCTTTGCAGAGGCTGCCACCCTCCCAGTTGCCTTTCTCACGGCTTGGAACACACTTGTTGATGTGTGGCTCACGCTCGCTCAACCCAAACTGTTTTGATTCACGCGGCTTCCGGAGGAGTTGGTCTGGCGCGATTCAAATTGCAAAGCATTTGGAACTGAATATAATGGCCACAGCAGGAAGTCTGAGAAAGAGAAACTTTCTGAAAACTCTTGGCATCCCTCACGTGTTCAACTCAAGAACGCTAGAGTTTGGTCAACAAATCAAGGAAATAACTAATGGCCAAGGGGTTGACATCGTCCTCAACTGTTAACTGGTCCTGGCTTCAAAGAAACGTCGTTGGAAGTTTGCAAAAATGGGGGCCACTTTGTTGAAATTAGCAAGCTGGACATTTGGGAGGAACATGAGGTGACTGCTATTAAGCCTGGAGTCAACTACAATATTGTGGATTTGTCAGTTGCAGATCCGAATTTAGTATCTGGATGGCTTGCAAATTTGTCAAAGATGATGGCTGGTGGCTTCCTTAAACCGCTTCCGTACATGAGATTACAGCGTCAAGACTCGTTCCCGCGCTCCAGTTTCTACAGAAGGCGAAGCACATCGGGAAAAGTTATTGTAGAAATGCCTCAGTTTGATCATGAGCTGAGTAGCTTTAAAGAGCAACTGTTTAATGAACAAAGTACGTACCTAATAACTGGAGGAAAGGGTGCGATTGGGTTAGCTATCGCGGAGTGGATGGTCGGCAAAGGAGCTAAGTATCTTGTTTTGTTGGGAAGAAACCCGCCAAATGAGAAAATTTTTGAGATAATTCAAAAGCTGGAGAAAGAGACCGGAGCGACAATACTCAGCAGGGAAGGGGACGTTGCTGATTACGACCAGATGAAAAGCCTTCTGGACGACATCCAAAAGGACCCCATTTTGCCTCCTCTCCGAGGTATCCATCATTGCGCTGGTGTGCTGTCAGATAACATGGTTGGGAACCAAACCTGGGACAGCTTTGAGTACTCCCTAACCCCAAGGTGAAAGGTTCCTACAACCTACACTTGCTCACGCTTCAAAGCCCTTAGAATTTTTTGTCGTGCATTCATCAATGGTGTGCATGATCGGGAATCCTGGACAGACTAACCACTCCTCAGGCTGTTTGTACACTGAGGCTTTAATGGAAAGCAGGGTTGCAAACGGGCTTCCAGGGATGTCCATCAGTTGGGGTCATTGGGATGCTGGTCTTGCTGAAAACCTGGAGATAGAAAGTTTCGATGCTTTCACATTCCCAAGGGATTGCCGCATTGGAGAAGTTTGTTTTGGAAAATAGAGCTGCAGGAGCAGCGGGTTTCATTACTACATCAAACTGTTGCACTTTTTCCAGGCTATGAGCAAACTTTTCTTGAGACTATTCCTCGACAACATAGGCTCGAAAATGCGGGACAAACTGACGAAAACGAAGAGAGTTTCTTAGAAGTCTACGAAAAGGCAGGTGGGGACGAAAAGCTCCAACTAGAAACGATAAGCATGGTGGTCAAAAACAAACTTTGTGAAACACTGGGCATCAATACTCATGAGGTCGGGGAACGGGTTCAATTTTCGACAATGGGCTTGGACTCTCTAATGAACATTGAGTTTTACAATAAACTCCAGTCCGCGATGGGAAAAATTGAATTGGGCTATATCGATATGGAACAGCATGGAACCGTTGAGCAGTTGGCTATCATCATAAAAACAGCTATGGATAAAGCTCTGGTCTAAGTTAAGTAAATATGTTGCCTTGACTTATGCAGAAGATACATTTGTGCCCAGACCTGATATTTTTTTCCTGCTCTAAAGATTTCATATATTCATGCTCACAGCTATTAGTGAGATGCAGTGAAGTTTTGTTTGCTATATATTTTAACTATTTTTTGGGTATTTTAGTATTTTTACTTATTGTACTACGCGTTGCAAAACTTCATTTTGCTCTCTTATTTTAAATAAAGTTAAGCCCACAGCGGTGCCTGCTCTGGCAATTTTCAAAAAGTTTATAACACAGCGCGAACATTAGGTCAGTTATTGGAAAAATTTCCGTGGGCTTAGGAAAAACGGGAAATTTCCTAGATGATTTGAATTTCAAGTGGTATATAATTTAATTTCAACAGTTTGACTACAAATTTTTAAGGAGTTTTTAATTGATTCCAACTCGCTTTACATCCTTTTTACCGCGTTACAATTTTCTACCTTTCACCCACAATTCCCTTCTCCTTCCGTTTTCTTCCTAATTTCCCAGTTAAATTTGGACCCGGCGGTTAAATTTGGCGGAGGTAATATTTCCCGATTACCAAGATACCCAGTTTAAGATAAACTTTCCTCCAGCGGGTGGATAATTTCTAGCAAGCTTGACTAAAAGAATTCATTATTAGGTTAAGGGTTCTTAGGTTAGAGGGTTTAGGGAATAAATGTATTTTTTGACACAAATTAGTTTTCTTATTTCCATTGTTTATTTTTGATCCACTGTAATCGTATCTTAAATAGCAATCAAGTAAAATTCAATCAAATTACATACAATTATTTGAATAAAAATGTTGATTTTATTTCATTACCATTACCTAACCTAACCAAAACTGGCGAATTAGTTTTAAATATTTATGGACTTTAAGCAATTTTCTACAAATGTCTAGTTAAGTTAGAATTAGAGCTTTAATAAATATTTTCTGCTGATAGTTTGAAACGGAAGACCTTGATACTTGAAAGAAGCACACGGATGAGCTGAGAAGCCACTTCCTTCTTTGTATTTGTATTTATATCCACTTATTTGTAAAATGCGCTACTTTTTATGAAAAAAATATTGAAACAAGTCAAATAAATAAATACATGCATTTAACCCATTTATTATGTAGAATTTCATTCCTTCCAGAATCATACTTGCTAACCAAGATTGTGCTTTGTCTGAGAATTGTACATTTACGTAATGAAATGACGATGATTTCATCAGGTCTCATCTACAATAATGAAACAACGATGGTACCAAAACAAAAAAAGCATGCTCCTTGATGTACCAGAACGGCATTTCATGTTGCCCAGATCATATCACCCGTTTTTGATTGAGAAAGTGAATGTTACCTGTTACCCTCTTCAACTCTTTTTCACTCTTTCACCTAATGTTCAGTTTACTTCGAGACTGAAATGACTGAGCAAAGGTATGTATTTAATTTATAATAAATATAATTTGAATCTATACATATAAGCTTACCTTCTTTTTGAAAAAATGTTCTCATTTATAAGACAAAGTATCATGCTTAAAGCTAAAAAATGAGTAATGTGAACAAATTTAGGTAATATTCTTATAAATTCCTTTGAAGTTCGAGCTACTCAAGCTGATCTACAAAAAGAGTCAAATTAGCAGAAGTGTTGAATGCTCCAACTGAATTTTAACTTTATTGAAACTGGCTCATTTTTCATGTTTTTAAGTAACACTATTATTCCGCTTCCTGTTTTCAACCATTTTCATGTCTATGGGAAATATTCCTGTTTCAGTTTTAATGTTGCCCTCAGCTCCGTGAACAACAAGCTCCGTGATAATATCCCTGGTAACATGTGTGTGTAACAGCATGTGTCGAAACCACTACGTCTAATGGTGTCTCCCACAATTGAATTGTAAGCCTTGACATCAACCCCAAGCTGAATGAATAACTTGAGTGCATTCAAATTTCAAGATAATGCAGCAATATGTAAAATAGTATTCTGTCATTTTGTCTCCAGTTTGAATCCAATCAAATTCCTGATAAATGATTCACTTTTTCCACCATACACCGCAGAGAACATAATGGAATTGCAATCCTCATCAACTTCATTAAAGTCAAATCCACGTGTTTGGAATATCACCAGCGTCTCATTCTCACCCTCCGTCTTCTAAACTGCAATATGAAGCGATGATTGTTCCTAAGCGTTTTTAATGCGGAACGAGTTTGTATCGTTTATGTTATCCAGATACTCGACCGTTTGATGAAGCACAGCTGGAGTACACTGCTGCGATATAGTGCAGAAATGTATTTACCAAATCATCAACAGCAGTTGCATCAGCATGATTTTTAATAAGAACTTGAATGAGTTGACAAAGGGATATGAAGAATTGTTGCCGGATGCTTCGTGAAAGACCGACTTTCCACAGTTTTCTGATGCATTGTTGCGTCCGTTTATCCTATCAAGGTCAAAAAATATTTCCTGCTCGTCGTATAAAGCTTTTTGCGGAAGTACATCATGATGTAGGGACGCTGCCCAGCCAAATTCTGAGCGTTGACATCACTTCATAGTGAAAGTAGCAGGTTTCCTGCCTCCAAATTTTCACGCAGCGAAGCAACATGAAGCGCAGTATTCCGTCTGTGTTTCTTCTTTCGAACCATAATTTATCAATGTTTTAACAAACGGAGCATTTCTCCCGTATTGCACTGCAGTCAAGAACGCCGAGTTTCCTAATCCGTCACGGGCATTTAAATCTACGCCATGTGCCTTTAAATATCCAGTGTCTAGTTGAGAACAGGAAATTTTTTGACTGCTTTGTGTAAAACAGTTTCCTCACTTGGATCATCAACTGCAGTAAACCGTTTTGAGTTGTTGGTAGATTCCAATCGCTCAATTAAGGATTGAAATGCCAAATGAGTGTTGACCAACTTGAGGAAGCACTCGTGTGTTTCGTTTTGTCCATCCATGACAAGAAATGATAAAGAGCTTGCTGGGTTGGGGAAGGTCAATGCCACGCCGATCATAATTGCAGCCAAAAATTTTTTTCCTAGTCAAATTAGTTTCTTTATTGCCATTGTTTTGGGTTTTTATCCTTTGTAATCGCATCTTTAATAACAATCAAGCAAAATTCCATCACATTACATAAATATTTGCAAAAAAATGTTGATTGTAATTCATTACCATTTTATAAGGCTCCAGAAAAAATAGCAAATCACTTTTGAATATTTATGCTGGTTTAGTTTGATTGTTACTGCAATTTTCTACAATGATCTAGTTTATGTGGATTTCGAGCTTCAAATTATATTATCTACTAATAGTTTGAAACGGAAGAACTTGCTATTTCAAAGAAGCAGACGGTTAAGCTGAGAAGCCTCCAGTTTCTTCTTTGTATTTATATCCACTCATTTGTAAATAGATTACGTCAAAGTGCTACTTTTCATGAAAAACAAATAAATAAGCAAGTCAAATTAAATTAGTACAAGCATTTAATAACCCATTGATTATGTAAAATTTCATGCAGTCCAGAACCGTACTTACTTTCCAGGATTGTGAGTTGCCCATAAATTGTACATTTACGTAATGGAATGACGTTATGTCATCAAGTCTCACCTAAAAGATTGTCTACCGTCACCTATATATAACGTGGGCTTCATTCATACCAAGAAAAAATTTGATTCATCGTATCCACGGACTGAGGCTTTACTACTGAATGGCTGGCATTGGTGAGCTGAAATAAGTTTGTTGTGGGTTATACAAACAGACATCTGAGAATATTACAACCATAGTGTGACGTCAAGGTGAGCATTTTTAGTTATTGAAAGTAATACTTTGTAAACTGCTGGAATTATCCACTCACATGCATGGGATATGCATGAATTCATGATAATTTCCATTCACATTCTGATGGGTGTACGAAATTTTTACCGCTCAATATTATTCATTCGTTTTAATTGTTACAGGAAATGAGAGTTCATTTTTACAGGTTGCACGCTTTTGGACTCTGAGTAGGTGACTGTGAAGAGTAGAAAACTAGACCCGTCCCAAAAAATGGGAATCTTCAGATAAACAGTATGTTAATACTGTCCGTTTTTAAAGCTTAAAATGTTGATAGCACACGTACATTACACTTTTCTTTACGTTCAACATACGCAGATTTATGTTGTATTGTTGTAAGTATAGGATTACATGTGAATGAGACAAATTTTTTGTATGGGCTAGGATACGTTCCGGAGTACGGCATGTAGCAACATGTGTCGTACTGCAAACGGAAGCTGCAAGTGTGAGGATAGTTTAGGTTAACTAACTAACCTAAGTTAACTTTTGGTTTTTTGAAATCATGTTTGTATGCAGAGAAATCTCGAAGTGACCCTGTTGGGTCCACCTTGGAAACCATTATTTTCTATGCCAGTAAAATAATATTGGAGTTCGATTTGATATCAAATTGATTTCAATATCGCTGCCACTAGTTCTAACTTTTGGCACTCGAATGAACCTTTGAACCGCGACCTTCCGTTCCGAGATATGAATTGATTTGCGAAAATGACCATCGTATAACTACATACTTCTTCTAAACTTTTTGCATGCGCATAGAAACAGTGAAGGGGTACCCCTTTACACTTAGCACTAAAGCATTGTGTTTATCTGAAGAAAAAGGTTAAAGTTTGAACAGTATAACCGTCTTTCCGGAATTTAAATAGAAACAAATGGTTGAATTGTGTACGAAATGAAACATCGTTGTTCTACAGATAAAACAGTTGAGGATTTGGACTTTTACTTCTATGATGTTGCTTGCGCGTGAGTAAATGGTGATGATGATGATGTAAAAGCTTGTTGCATTTCTGGCTGGCTTTCATTGTGACTTCCAGCTATAAGTAGCATAAAGCAAACAAAGACAAACAAGATGAAAATATATGTAAGATTGATGTATCACGATGCCCGTTCTGGCAAACCGCACAGTTTGATCGCCTCTTTTGTTTTTCTCCTTGTTTTTACACTGAATACTACTGTCACTGCACTGTGCTAATAGAAAATAAAATCACAATCATCACACAAAATTTAGATATCGAATGAATATTTTTTTCCGATTGTGGTTTTTAAAGGTGTGTTTTGCCTATCAGTTGTTGATTGAAGCCTTTCCCAGTGGACCATTCAAGTGTCAAAGACAAGACATGATAAACATGGCAGTGGAACAAGAAGAAGAAACTAACCAGATATCAATGAGAATTAAACACAAACAAATAGAACTACAAGATACTAAAGACTAAGGCAAATGTAAAATGCGTCATTTTTACTTGATAGATACGACAAGGAGGCACCTCAAGTTAATGTAAGTTATTCAGCGTAATTTCCATTTTCAAACGGGAATTTATCATGTAAACATTTTTCACACAAAAGTATGACATTTTATCTTTTTATCTAGAGTCTTATTACTCTTGCCTCGATTTGATCGGTTTGGGAACTAACCAGTTATCGAATTTCAAATTCAAGGGGTATTGGAAAGTCAAAACTTGCTCGAAAATCCCATCTAATGCGAGTATAAACTCATGCAGAACTTTGCATCTGAAGGCAACATCAGCATCAACCGGACTGAAAAATTACATCAATTTTGAAGTTAAGCCAAGAACTGAAACTCTCTGTCCAATCGTGAAAATGAAAAACTATTGTTAGTAACTGCGTGATCACTCTTTTCTCCACAGCTTTTGTAAACTGTCATTTTTGTTAGAAATGGTACAAATCTTCAAATACTTCATATTATTTTTAGTTATGAAATTTTAAAAGTATATCACTTAAATGTATTTTAAGTTGAACTTGTTTAATCCTGTGCAGTGTGAAGTGGGATTTTCAATCAGATCAATTAAACTCAAATGGAAAAACGCCGCAAAGAATTTCTGGATATTGACCTAACTAAGCAAAACATTAAAATTATATGCTGTCGATAAAATGTTCATTCTAATACTGGAATTCTGGGACATGTGAACTGGTCCCATGGAGTAGGAATGAAATTTCATATAAAGACTGAAAATATCCGTGAGTTTTTCATAATTATCATGATTTCTTTGGGGTATGATGGATGATTGAGTAATAATTCATTACGTTTGTGTTTCTCCTGCAGGATTACCACAGAATAAAGCTTCTTCAGTCAGGGTCAGTTGCTCAGAGTTTACCAAACAATAGTACGGCCCAGGGTTCACAAAAACAAAAATTATTAACATAATAAATATTAAAAAACAAATTATTAAATGAGTAGTCCCTTTACCTTATCAAGCAGGTCAAGTTTTCTGTTACATTTTATCATTGATGCTGTTGATCAATGATCATGTCTTGAATGTTTAAACTATTTATGCAACTGTAGTTGAAATATTAAATGAATGATGATGATTCAGACATAGTTTGTTATACAAATCGTAAGATTTGAGCGAGTTAAGCAAACAGTGAACGACGATAAGCACTCAATCTGAACTCGTATATCAGCAATTGTAAACCTCCATATGAATTTCGAACGCTATCTTCTAACTTCAACCTTAAAAGTGAATACATTCAACCTTTGTATGAGTTTGCTGACCCGGCAAACATACGGCAACTAATTACTCAACCTACTAGGCATGTAAATATACTGGACCTCATTTTTGTAAAAGAAAGTTCAGTAATACTTAACTCAGGAGTATATCAGGCAAATATTTCCGACCATAATATAATTGAATGCAGTATAAGCTGCTTTGTACCTAAAAAACCAACAAGAATAATAATGTATCGAAAAATCATAGATAGCAAGTACAATGAGCTTGTAGAAAATCTTGAACAGCTATTTATGGAGCCAATAGACGACCCAACTTTGACAATTGACAATGTGACCAAACTGTTTGACCGCATATGTCCTATCAGACAGAGAAACGTAATTGATAAGCCCATGCCACAAAATGTATCTCACAAGAGCGAGGCTCTGAGTAAACTCAGTAAAGCTTCATATAATGCGTTTTTACGCTGGCCATGTGAGATAAACAGAAGACTAATGGAGCTTCATAAAAAACAAGCTAAGCAAAGCTTAAGCTTTGATGCAAAGCATCTGTTTAACACAATCGCGTATGATAGTAACGTTTGGTCTGCTGTGGGGAAGCTTTGTCCTTTAAATAAGAACACAATGAAAGACCTCTGCGTGGATGCGAATACACTGAACGACTTTTATATATAAAAATCTCGACAAAAACAGACACACATTGACTGTACCTGACAAACCAGTTGAAATAAATCCAGAGGGTAAAAAATTTGAATTAAGAAACATTACACCCAATGATATTACTAAAGCATGGAAGGGAATGAAAAACAAAAATTGTAATAGTAGTGACCCACAAGGAATATCAAACAAAATGTTATCTATTTGCCTCTCTTCCTCAAATTTCTGTAAGTCAATTACATCCATGTTTTATAACTTCTGTGACAACGGTAATGTACCTGAGGTATTAAAAATAGCTAGGATTACAGTTGTACCAAAATGTGAAAATCCAATATCACCATCAGACACACGACCCATATGTATACAGCCCAAAATTACAAAACTATTTAACAAATGTATGCTAGCACAGTGTAATGAATATGTAGAAACGAACGAATTTATAACAGACTTCCAATTTGGGTTCAGAAGAAAGCACAGTACAGTGCATGCACTTATGGCAATTTGTGATATTATTTATGAAGCACTTGACAAAAATCATATTATTTTCATCCTATCTCTTGATTTTGAAAAAGCTTTCGATACCATTGACCCAGAGCTTTTGTTTGAAAAAATGAAATGGTATGGTATTGACTGTGAAGTCTTAAGAAGCCTCTTAAGTAAAAGAAAACAGTACGTAGAATTAAATAAAGAGAATGGTAAAATAAGATCTGAAACTAAAGAAGCGACTAGGGGAATAGTTCAAGGATCTGCCATATCGTCATTTTTATTTAGTCTTTTCATTAATGACCTTCCATTAAATGTAAAGGAGAGTCTCCCTGTCATGTTTGCTGATGACTCTAATTTAATAAATCATGGACCTATTACAGAATTAAAGGAAATTACTCAAAGAGTACAAAATGATATCAACAGCATTAACGAATGGTTAGAATTGAACAGCATTAAATTGAATCCTAAGAAATGTAAGCTACTTGTAATTGGAAGACCAAATACCACAAAGAAAATAACAAATGAAATTCAACTTACAATTAAAAATATTACAATTGAACGCGTTAAAAAGCTTAGAATATTGGGAGTAATATTTGACGAAAATATGAACTGGTCAGAACATATTAAACACGTACAAAAAAAATGCTTCTCATCTCTTTCTAAGCTCTATTGTATTAAAAATGTCATGAATGAACAACAAAAAGCCATAGTTATGGATGCGTTAATAATGTCACACATTAGATATGCAAGTGCAGTTTGGCTAAATAGTAACAATTGTTTTAAGGCAATGGATAAGATTATAAGAATAGCTGTTAGATTTGTCCTTAGTAAACGAAAATATGACTCTGTATCAGGTGAAATATGTGATAAACTAGGATTATTCTTTGCAAGATACCTTAATGTATTTGAAACACTTTCATTTGTATATAAATGTAACAATATGGAGAATGGCTACTTTTGTAATTATTTTAACCTTGAGGGGCATGTCTCTCAAACCACACGTAATAATACATACAAGCTACCACAAAAGACTGTATTAAGCAAATGGGGTGAGATGTCTAGTCAATACAAAGGTGCTCTTGAATGGTTTAAGCTACCAGAAAATGTTTTAATATGTCAACCATCTCATAACTCATTTATTAAGTCGCTAAAAAATCATATTATGACGGAACAGACAAAAGAATATTGTTTACACACTGAAAATCATGAAGATATTATTCTTGAATGCATTGAACATGTAATCAATAATTTTAAAGGCTAATTTTTTTTAAAAAAAAATGTAATACTATTTTTAAAAAACTGATTTGTTATAACTATAAGAAATGAAATCATAATTAACACTACTAGTAATCATTATAATATAAAAAATTGTAAAATGACTAATTTGTGTCGATGGTGTAAGACGCCTCAATCGAGGGTTCCATACTGACAATAAACGAATATTATTATTATTATTATCGGTTAATTTTATTTTTTGTCACAATAACCAAAGTTCTAGGATTTGATGATTATACGTAATTGCAATTAGAATCGTCATGTTGTTACTTCTTTTTTTCTCTGGCGTTGTTTTATACAAACTTAGTCCACAAAGGTGCTTGCATAGTCTTTTAAAATTTGACGTCACGTTCATCGTCCGTTTATTGTATTTATTTATGATAAAATAAAGTGCAATTTACATCATTCAATTTAGTTGGAAAACTTAACGGTTTATTATAAAAATTTGGCTTATAAATATAAAATAATCGTTTGCACAAATCTATCCACTTTTACTTCACCTCTGGTTGAGCAGAACCATCCTCAAAAATAGAAATGGGTGGAAAATCATAGGTGAGTGGCAGCAACTCAGCCAAATTCTTATCCTTAGTATCCCACCAGGGATTCAGTCTTTTCAAAAAGTTGATGACTTTCTCTCTCCAGCAAATCTCCTCCTCATCCTGGTCATTCACTCCGTTCCCCGGAAACGCTCCATCCTTTTCCCTCGCATCTCTAATTGTTTTAATTGCATCTTGATATTTCAAAAACTTTTCAATCTCTTCATGAATTTCAGTCTTGGATGGAACTGGTTCCCTCGCTGCGAGCTTATCAGGATGACAAGTTTTGGACTTTTGGCGATAAGCCTTGTTTACAACAGAGTTGGAATCTGTGGGCTTCACCTCGAAAAGGTTGTAGGCCTTCTCCAACTTTTCATCTCGAGTAAGACCAAGCCATTTCAGAGTCCACTTTTCAAAGTAATTGCAAGCCACATAGCTCGCTGCCAACCCCACAAGAGCCCCTATTCCGAGAATCGCGAGGGGAGAAAGTGAAGTAAAAAGAAATCCAGCCGTAACTCCAACTGCATAGCCAGCAATATTTCCGACCGTTATAGAACCTCCTTCTTGCGCCACATTTGCGACTGCTCTGTTCCAGCTTCTTCCTCTGAATGCCATACAACAAAGGTTGGAAATCACCACGAGTCCCACATAGCCCACTGAACGGCGAGCATTGTCATGCACCCCCGTTTGGAATGAATCCCAATTATTTCATCAGCGACTGGCCAAAATCTCATTTTTAAAGAGCTTTCAATTATTTCGGGAACCTCTTTCAGAGCCCATTTGAGAGCGTGACTGATTGTCAGAACGACCTGCTGTGAGGTTCCCTCTGGTGAAGTTCATTGGCTGAGTTGCTTCGCTTTCAGGAAGGAATCTCCGCCTATGTGACTCTATCCATTGTTGGCGACCAGCTTCATCCTCTCTGAATTCATCTATTATCCTTTTGATATAAAGTTTTAGAAGGTCCGTCTCATCGTCTTGCATAAACATTTTCATCATGCGGTAGGCTGGAGGGATCCGACCTTTGCGTGTCGTTGTTTTTCTTCCACTCCGTGTCTTGAACCTCAAGATAGCGAACGAAATCCAGGATGGCATTAGCTCGCTCACTTTCAGGCACGAGGTTCCCATTCTTAATCAAGTTTTTTGCCGTTGTCGTAATCGCGTGGAGTTCTGCATCCAACCGCTCACCCATGAACTCATCTACAATCCTGTTGACTTGTAAATCTGGCATTTTTCACTGATAAACCTAAAATCAAAAAAATATAAAAGTTTTTGACATATGAGATGTATTAAAATTGTAGGGTTTGAAATTTTTTAAATTCTTACCAGATTTCCAAAGGATAAAAAATTATAAACAGATGGGATGGAGGAGGTAGATGTTTACATGTTGCTTCCTTTCTCATTTCTATTCAAGTAAGCAAGCTTGCATTTACCAATTTTCAATGCATTTTTGGTTGGATAATACACGCAATGTTCAGGATCTTCCTTTCAATTATCACACTTATAATACCATGAGCTGAGCTGGTACAGAGTGTTCACAAGGCAGAAAGAGAAGTTTTAGCTAAGGCAGGCATGAATTTACTCACAAAAAGCAAGCAAGATTGGCTTCTTGTCACTTTGTGAAATATAGAAATGCAATGAAGTTTGAGACAGCTTTGAGCATCAGTGCACTCGGCGAAAATATAATGTGATTGAACTTTGGATCTGGCTTTGCTGAAAGCTACACCATATAATTGACTTTGCTGCAATAAACACATTATACCAACTAGCAAAAGTGCATTCAATGTATATGGTGTAGCTTTCATTGCAGCAAAGCCAGATTCCAAAGTTCAATCACATTATATTTTCGCCGAGTGCACTGATGCTCAAAGCTGTCTCAAACTTCATTGCATTTCTGCATTTCACAAAGTGACAAGAAGCCAATCTTGCTTGCTTTTTGTGAGTAAATTCCTGCCTGCTTATCTACAAGCGTCTGTTTCTGCCTTTTGCGCACAATGTAGCAGCTCAGCTCATGGTATTATAAGTATGATAATTGAAAGGGGAAGATCTTGAACATTGCGTATATAACCCAACCAAAAATACATTGAAAATTGGTAAATACAAGGTTGCCCACTTGAATAGAAATGAGAAAGGAAGCAACATGTAAACATCCACCTCCTCCATCCCATCTGTTTATATTCTTTTATCCTTTGGAAATCTGGTAAGAATTTAAAAAATTTCAAACCCCACAATTTTAATTCATCTTCATATTGTCAAAAACTTTTAGTATTTTTTGATTTTAGGGTTTATCAAGTGAAAAATGCCAGATTTACAAGTCAACAGGATTGTAGATGAGTTCATGGGTGAGCGGTTTGGATGCAGAACTCCACGCGATTTACGACAACGGCAAAAACTTGATAAGAATGGGAAACCTCGTGCCTGAAAGTGAGCGAGCTAATGCCATCCTGATTTCCTTCGCTATCTTGAGGTTCAAGACACGGAGTGAAGAAAAACAACGGACACAAGGTCGATCCCTCCAGCCTACGCGCATGATGAAAATGTTTTATGCAAGACGATGAGACAGACCTTCTCAAACTCTATATCAAAAGGATAATAGATGAAATTCAGAGAGATGAGCTGGTCGCCAACAATGGATAAGAGTCACATAGGGCGGAGAGATTTCCTTCCTGAAAGCGAAGGCAACT
>LJIJ01003311.1:0-19790 GCA_001718145.1 Orchesella cincta | reverse complement strand
TTTGTTATTTTATTAAGGTAAGATTTAAAAGGTAATTTTATCTTTATTTTACATAAGAATAAGAATTCTCAACAAACATTTTGTAATCACATAAAACAATTAAGCAATTGTATACGGACGGACGGACGGATAAGCATGCTCGTTCGTACAAATTAGCTAACGATTATCCATTGCATATGCAGAACGCTAACAGCAAAGCCTGGTGAAGTGAATATTGTTATCTCAATTATCTTGTGTAATGTTTCGGTAGTAGAAGATATCATCCATGTCATGGAATGGAATCCTTTGGTCTTATGCCTTTTCGGGTATGGATTACTTTGTTCTCATTTCATACATTAAGGGATACAATGTTTTCTGAATACATTATTGTGAATAAACTATGGTACGACCGATATTTTTTTTTAAATGCACCCAACAAAGATGGGATTGTTTTTGGACACAGCACAAACGTTTTTTATCTTAATAAGAATATGTGTATTGATACAAGAGTCCCCAGTTCGGATAATTGTTTTCTAAATACCTTTTAATTAAACATAATATTTACAAAAAGGGCGGAGTATCCGAAAACTTTTAATTAAAGGGTTATCAAAATTATACTGTATACCATAATAAAATCTTTACTTACGACTCCGTTGGGTAAAAATGAAACATTTATTTCAAATTCGGTTTTTGGTTTTTTTTCATGCGGTAGTTTTCTGTAGTCACCTGTAAAATATGACATTTTCCTTACTCAATTTCGTGTTTTTATTATTATTACATATCATTTATTTGATATGTAATAATAATAAAGCCCGATTGTTGAGATCAGAAGTATGTATAATGATCCCCAATTCAGCTTGAGATACAAAATCACGACTTTGCATTTGCTTGATACATGTGGGGATAGTTTTCAGCATTTCCCACGTACTTATTGGGAACACTTCTTTGCCAGCATGCTGCTGCTTGTAACTATAATCAAAGTTGCCCAACTCCCAATGTGTGCAAATTTTAGTATCTCTAGTGTAAATTTACACATGCATGGTATTTGGGAGTTTTAACACTCTTCATCCTTTGCTTCTCTCATGTTCGTTTTAGTATAAGTTTAGCTAAACAAGTCGTGTGTCTGTTGTTTATTTAATGATTACAGACTATTGAGGCGGTGGCATATGTAGTAAAAATAAAAATGTCCTAATTCCAATTATTTACTCTTGCTCATCAAACATCGTGGATGCTGTTTACCTGCATTGTAATAAAATGGTTTGCAAAACATCTCTTCCAAGTATACGTTTTACTTTAACCTGAAAGGCTGCAAATATACTGAAGTGTATAACTGATAATGATAAAACTATCCAATTTTTACACAACAAGGGATTTAGTGATTTACACTGTTCTTGTCACCGCGACTAGTTTATTACAACATACACAAGTTGTTGTCAGCCGACCCACCAACGCAGCAGTGCAGGGAGTCTATAAAGTTAATGTAAAACCTTTTGCATTTGGTATTGGTATGGTTTAGTTACTGACGTATTTATTCGCTCAAATGTTCTCATAAAATCTGCGAGTTGGAATGCACAACAATGCAGTTACATATGATTTATGTTGTAATCTGTAAGTAAACTTGTTCAGGGTGAGTAAAGCTTGTTTGCAGCAATGATGTGGAATTTCTAAATCACAGAAACATGATGAAATAAATTTTAACTATTTCAAATTAAAAACTAATAATTATAATGTTGAAATTGATTAATCACGGTGGAAGGCACACTCCAATTGTTTCCTGCAGTTGATTTGAATGAACTAAATTTAACACTTTTTGTTGTTTCGTGGTTTTATGGTGACACGTCTACATTATGGAGCTAACACCATGACATTCACATATATGTAAATTAGATCATAGTCACACAAATTGTGCTTATCTGCCAACTCAAAAATGCAGCAAAAAACAGTATACTACATGTTAATGAACATTTTTTTATATGAACAAAGATGAGTAATAAATACTAATATATATCGTTTGTTTGCTACCATATTCATTCATTTAAATTTTGGCTTATATATCAGGAGCGGGATAAAATCTCACGGGTTAATTAGTAATTACGCAGTTTATTATTTTTATATCAAGGAGTGATTTTTCATTGGAAGTTATCCTGTCTATAGAATGTTGCTTAAATTGTTTGGAAAGTAAACTGAACTGTTTTAAATGCATAGATTCATATGTCATAAATTCCCAATTTTTAGTATCCTGAAGTGAAAACTGATACTGATGTCAGACTTTTTATTATTTACACTGTGCTTCTCATACTGAATGCCACTTGAATCCTAGTTACGTACACATGTTCTTATCAGCCAACTTCAAATTGGAGCAGCGGAATGTGTCAATCATGCTTTTAAGTATTGTCCGAATTTTTGACTTGTTCAAATATTGAGTCATGCTATCAGGAATTGAATGAAACTCTAAGCAAGCTTCATTAAACTACCGGTTATGTAAAATTTTAGGAAGAAATTTTTCTGGAAAACTTTCCATGGTCTTGAAAACTGACCATGCGTGCCATCTAAACTTAACCAATATATAACTTCGACGGTTCAAACTGTGTTCAGTTAAAGCAGTTGCCTGTTGTATAATTATATTAATATACATTACAATGCATGCATGCCCATTTTAATGCATACATGGAGATTGCATATTGAGTAATTTCCGAGATCGCAAGGGGAACTGATTTTAGTAGTATCATTAACACAAATACATAAAACATCGCTAGCACATCGACTGTTGTCGGAAAAAAACTGCAACATACTGTACATAAAAATCGTACACATATTGCGTTGTAGTAAGCTGATAAGATTAATACTCATTGAGTGTTTTGGTTAACATCCATAAATATCTGCAGCCATTTGAACAAACTGCAAATAAAAGGGCAGTAAATGAAAAGAGCTGCAAAAAATCGATTTATTTCCAAATAATCCAACTAAACACAAACACTTCTTTTGACTGTAGGATATTTTTTCAATTTTCTTAGCGTTATAAATTTCAAAGTTTGTGAATACGTCTTATTTACACGATTATTGAAATGAGTCAATACAACAACGCTCCGATTGGATGGCAAACATCGGCATTGACAGGTATTTATGTACCTGGTGTAATTAATTAATTGTAAGTAACAGATTATATTCAGCTGATAATTATTCAATTTAATTCTTTAAATCTAGACTCTGACGATGAAATGGACAATAATTCAGCTCAGAAACCTGCCTATCATACACCTGACTATTCGGATTCTGACTCAGATCAACAATCTGGAACAGCAGCAGGATCCAACCAATTTGATCCATTTGCAAACTTGCCGAATCCAATACCCGTCCCATTTGGCAAACAAAGTATTTGCTTGACAGCAAAATAATTACAGTTTTCGTTTTGAGTATATTATCTACTAAATGAATTATTCATTAACATTTTTCTAGGCTCGAATTCGCAAGGCAATACTTCTGCAGCAGGTAGAGGTGCCCAAGCTGGGCACTCAGCATCATCATCCCAATGGGGAGGACATCAAGGATCCCCCAAAACAAATTACAATAAGGCTCCTTCTTCTTCTTACAGTGGGTCAAATGTCACAAGTCATTCTTCCAGCCCTGCTAAGCATTCTCACTCATCCAATCCACAGCAACAGTCTCAGCCCTCATTAGTCACGAAACCAAAAGATTTAGTAATATTTGGGAAATTCGACAAGTTAAACAGTTCCGATCAGAAATTCAAAGCGATTGTAAAGTACGTTCGTAACAGCCATGGGTTAAAAGATTCCGACGGTAAAGTTTGGGTTCACGACGTTTACCAGATAGGCGGTAACACATGGAAAACTTTCTTCAATTCAATTAAGAAAGATATTACCGGTTCCTCAGCCGGAATGCTTCTTTGGTATAAAACCACTCCCGGTGGTATTCGGCGACTCCAACAAAAAAAGGACGGATGTGTCGCTTTTTACGACAGAGTCTGTCGAGCATTTCCACAAAATCCGAGAAATCTTCAGGCTCCAATACGTCACCTCATTATTCTATGTGCGGTATGTTTCAAGTGAAAATTACAAATATTCTTCGTTTTAGTAGTCGAAACGTTTACAAGCTAACTAAAATATTCTTTGTTGTAGGTTTCACTAGGTAACGTTCATAAAGACCGGAATGGCTTCAAAGATTGGAATTTGATTGGTCGAGCTCCTGATGGATACAACAGTGTTAAAGGCATGGGAAGTTTATGCCCGGATTGGAAAGAAAACTTTAATGATGATTCATTCGAAGTGCCATGCGGAGCTACAAAACAACACCAGGTGTATAAAAGCTATGATCTTGAATTCAATGAGTATATGGTCTTCCAATCAAAACAGATACTGGTCAAATACGCTGTGGATTTGGAGATCACTCCTAGTTCTTGATCTAGTTCGACATCCATAGATACAGCAAAAAGTTTGTATTGACGCGAAACCCCGAGGAAGCTTTCTTGTAAACTAAGCAGCAAACAAATTTTGTATGTACTTCTTAGTCATTTTTATCATACATATGTTGGGAATTTGGAACGCATTTGCAAGCCACAATTTCTTAATGTTCAAATTCCCTTGAAAATCCGTTAGCAAAAAAATTCCATTTAATATGTGTGATTTAAGTTAAAAGTTATAACGTCGTTATAAATAAATAATTTCATTTGATCAAAACAACTCCATGTTTTGTAATCTATGCAAACCACGAGACGTTGTATTATTTATTTTGCAATAAAATTGGACGGGTCGTCAAGCAAGCTATCAAGCTGGTATAGCAGATAAGCATAATCCGGTATATGGACATTTCGCCATGAAGTCATCAGCTATTTCACATTGCACTCTTCCTATACTTACTGCAAGGTTCGATTATTATGTTTCATGCTATGTTAAATTTATTTTATCTAACTTTATTCACAATCTAGGATTTAGTCAAATGAAAACCCATTTTTTTGTCTTTCGTTCAAAACTTTAGAACATGGATGGTTAATGCATTTATACTATCGGATATAAATGAGGTCTTTATGCGGTGGCACAATTTATTATATTCATAATTCATTTTTATTTTCTATTGTTAATAACATTCCATTATTGCATGGAAATCTGCTTGTCATAACTGAATGCAGTTAACATTGAAATATACATATACGATACACACACACGTAATCCATTTTTCATCATTTAAAAATAATTTATATTTCCAAACAAAATTTGCTAACGATGCGATGTTTCAAAATTTTGACGAAAATACACTCTTTACATAATCAAAAACGGAAGGATTCCTGCTTCGTTTCTTTTGATAAGACAAAACTGCCTTATATAAGTCTCCAACTTTTACATTTTTTAGCACAAGGAATTTCACCATGGCTTGTATTGACTGTGACTGCTTTGCATCCCCAATTGTGTGATAGACCAATGAACTTCCTGTTTCTGACGCTGCCATCCATTGAATTAGAAACTTGAGCTCTGGATCACCATTGAAGGCACCACAGCCCCAGTTTCCAGTTGCGATTGGGATGTTCACTCCATCATTTTGAATGAATGCAACGAAAGCTTTATGAAGTTCTCTGTCAATGGGGCCTTTCTGAAACTGGGACTCCTTTTCATGGCTGAAATGTAAAATTGAAATTAAACAATAAACATTTTAAATTAAATAACGAAGTTATTTTTTAATAAGCCTACTCTTTGAAGTGCAGTGCATCCATAACCACAATCGGAGTGTAGACCCGATTGAGTTTATCGGTCTCCACCTTTTTTCCTTTGGCTGGTCCTGCATAGCTAAAGCTTCTGCTATAGCCGCTGTATTCACTGAACTGCTCGCTTCCCGTGATTATTAAAACTTCATCATCTTCTAACGGTTCAGTAAAAAGTCTGGAGATAAGTAACTCTGGGCAAGCAGCAAACAAAATTTCTTCCATCACTGCACCTTCATTCATTACTCCACCACCTTAAGGGCATTAAGAAACAAAAAAATTGAAACAAAACCGGGAGTTTATTGTAAATTTCTGTTCTGAAGCGAATAGTTCTTCATACCAACTCTTTTGTTTGCAAAGTCAATTTTGAGCATTCCTTGAGCATCTTCAATTTTCTTTTTTTGCTCAACATCCACCTTAGTCAGGGACTTGAAGGATTTTGTCCAATCCACTTTTATGGATATGTATCGTCTTTCAAACGAAATGATTCTGTCTCCAGTGACCTGTACTTGTTTGCTCATTTGTTGAAAGTAGTTTAGAATGCATTTTAGTTTCTCTGCTTTGGCATTTCCTTTTGATGCTGTGTTAAACATACTACAGAAAATTTCATACAATGTACCTCCGTTAGGGAAATCTTTCTCTAGAATTTACAGAATCAATTAAACATTAATAGTGTTTTACGTGTGAAAATTTATGGTCTGCATCCCCTGTTTTTCTTCTGGAAGCGTGCAAAAGAAAGCATTAGCCAAAAGACTGCATACTAATTTTTTGGTTAAGTAAATCGTATTGTTTTGATGTTTTTTCAAAAATGGTACTGGACCAGCCAACAATGAAGGCAATTTGAGTGCGTGAACAACAATGTGTGGTATGGTTGATGTCATGCAGCTTGCGACGTCTTGATTTGTCAAATTTAAAAAATCTGTTTTGGTTTGCACGTCAGGATCGTAGTATAAAATGGTGGTTCTCATCAACAAATCAACAGGTTGTGTAGGTTTTGCTAGAATATAATGGTTCACACTTATATCTCCCGACTTTAGTTTATCTAAAGAAAAAAGTAATAAACTATGTCGTGACTATCACCTGTCTTGCAATGATAAGCTAACGATGTCAGCCACTGGTGGATGATGTCCCATTTGCAAATAATTCTTTGTTGTGTGGCTCCTCGAATGACATTTTTTGAGCTGAATACTGTGCGGACATGCATTGTGCTATTCCAGCCATTGTCATGTTGCGCAGTGTAGCTGCTTTGTGAATTGAATTTATTAATATTTAATGGGTGAAAAAATGGGGCGCTTGTAGTATTGGGATTATTGCCAATTTTTGATGCTAAATCTTGTGAAATTTTTGAAAGTTCCGGGGGACCTAGCTTGGCTTGTTGCCCATTGTTTGGAGCATGTAAATTCTTAGATTGAATTTGACTTATTACATTTTGTGGCGTATGATTCTGCCCAGTGAATATTCCTTGAATTGGATTCTGCGCTTTGTACCCATGTTCTTGATTGCGATTTGATGACGAAATTGGTTTTTGTGACGAATGTGTTCCATAGTTTTTTGCAGACTCACTGCTTGGTGTGGAGTGCGATGAAGACATCAAATGATGTTTATTTCCATTCCCAAAGTCCTGATTTCTGCCACCAATGCGTGTTGTTTCAGCCTTTGTGTTATTTTGTTTCGAATATGGATCAAATTCGCTAACGTCCACCTTAACTTTCACAAGCGCTTTGTCGTTGCCCACAGTTTTCTGTAAGGATGCAGACATGATGCGAATAATTAGTTTATCAGAACCTGGGAAATTAACAAAACTAACTGCTCATTTCAAAAATGAATTATGCAAACAACCGCCAAATGGTATTATTTTACTTTGTTAGCATTTGTTTTGATTAGTGTCGACTTAATAGCAAACCAGCAAAACTTACATGACCAGGAGTGCTTGATTTCGGAGGCTGATTATTGAAAAGCTGTTTATTTGTTTTAACGATTCCTTTGAATTGAAGTTCTACCTCAAAATTTGTTTCACGCCCCACCGCAGAATTTATTTGCATTTCTAGATTAATTTTTTGGTATTATTACAATTTGCAAAAAATAGAAACAAAGATTAAATGAGTTAAACTTACTTTTGCTCATGATGAAAGTTGTATCTCTGTGATATTTGTTGAACAACTGTTATCCTGTTAGCTGAATTGTACCTGATTCACACTACACACAAGTCAATTTACAGAAACCACTTGCGTTACGAGAGTGACATGTAAAATTGAATTGTACATTGCCCTATGTGGATGTGTTTCGTGATGCAACAACAAAATTATCAGCAGGAAAATCCGACAATAATAAAGCTATTTGGCTGCCATCGCATATATCAATGTAAAGATAACATGGATCAACATTTTATGGTTCTGTTTCACGAAGTCATTAGGACCAGGATAAGAGCTTACTTGCTTTATTTCGCACATAGTAAAAATACTTATGCTCAATACATAGCCATTTTAATAATAATTATATGACATTGAATTCCAAAAGTCCTGCAATTTAAAACTCTAAAGATATGTTTCGGACACGTCTTGATGTCTTGACGATGCAGGTTTAATCTCTACATCCACAGCATACTTGATCTTAATTCGTTTCCCTTCAAAGACAATGTACTCATTAAAATCCAGGTTGTAGGTCTGAAATTTTTGGTTCTGTATTGTCTTTCCGCAGGGCACAATCACCGAATCGTCTCCAAAATTTTCTCCCCAATACGGCACAAATTTTCCCATTCCCTTTATTGTACTAAATCCATGAGGTACACCCCCTTTAGCGGACCAATGTTGGAAACCGTGTGGAGACTCGTACACTCTTCCTAATGAAACCTAATACAACATAATTTTTCATTAATTTATAATTACTCTTTAATGAAATTAAAACATGACGTAATATAAGTATTTCTTACTGAGCATAAAAGCATAAGCTGACGCAAAGGCTTTTGCATGTTGCTTGGGTTTTCGGGAAGAGCTCTGCACAAGCGATCATAAAACGCCACACTCCATCATTTGCTGGCTAACCTTTGAACCCTTTCGGGCTTGTTTGAACCAAAAGAAGTGCTGTGCGGTTTCAGGTTCGCCAAACGAGTAGAGACTTTTCAGGTATGACAGCCAGTCTTTTATTGATCTCAAACCAACATCATGGACGGTTGACCCTGGACCATTTTGGTCGTTAAGACCGCTACTGTTTTCACATATTTTGATACCGTTTGAAATTTTGACTGCATTGGGGTAGACAGTCAAATCTTCCCAGTTTGCTTAAATCTTTATATTTTTCAACGGAAAAATCCAAGTGATGGTGCCTTGGGAGTGTTGTGCTTTGACTTGTGTAGCCCACCGGAATATTGATTACTCCCACCTGAAATTAAATTGACTTGGGAGTAGCGATTGTATTCAAAGGTTTGCCCGTTTCTTCCCAAGTTATGGGCTGTCCAGCAGAAAAATTGCTCCCAAAACTCAGCTTAACCCCTGTATTTGCGTGGCCGGTAAAACGACGATTTCTGTTTGAAGGAATTCTGACGGAATATTGTTCGTTTAAAGTTTTTCTGGTTGTTGCTACCCCTCCAAAGTTTCTGTAGATGGTCCCAGAGGAAGAGAGGCGGTGGTGGCTGTCTGTTAAATTGGTTCCAGTTCCCCCATTCTCGGAGACACCTTGATAAACATTGGATGATTGTCTACGTCACTTGTTCGGATTATTTTATGCTTAAAAACGTAACAAAAATTACCGTTCGAATGGAACTGGGACGGCTTTGGGAAATTCGCAAACGGGTCCTCTTCGTCGTCGCTTTGGGAAACGGTGGTAAAATTTTGTTTGTAAGATGTCACGGGCTGCTTGTTGTTGCAATGCTAAATTTGTTGAGAACAACGACGATGCACCAGGTATCCATTGGATCTATGCAACAATAATTAAACACTTAGGATATGATAGGAAACGACTTACTTTTAAATTTTATGTTTTATAACCACCTTGAATTAATTTTATATTTTGGTTGTATGTTGGTTCCGTAGGCCCTGACATTATTTCCACTTTGAACTTGCGAGGATAAAAAAATTAGATTATTTAAAATGCCAATTCAGTTTCAGCCTGAATTGAATATTCTCTCACAAAACACGGTGCTGTAGGTTTGGTTGGACTTCTTCACTGATACATACAATGTATTACTCGGACTCTCTCAGAGCTTGTAGTGCGAATGTATTCAAACTCAAGTTACAGTGCATTTGTTACCTGTGTTTGTGGTAAATACCTCTCAAAGCGCAGGAATGTTATTCCTATAACTATCCCTGAAATTATGTAGCTGCATACGTTTATCCCATATTTAGTTCAATATAGGGTACATTTGTATATAAAGCCAGAGACGTCATTTATTAATTTTTGGCTGCAAGCCCAGTCAAATTCTATTCTTGTCTGCCTGTCCGTCAGTCCGCATCTTCTAGTCACATACATTAACCGATTTGGACCGAATAAGGTGAATTGATAGTACTGTACAAGGACAGTCCTTAGAAACTTTCAGTTTATCCCCCCAATTTAGTATTTAGGGGTACTTTGGCATGCTGAATCTGCACTAATTGTTTGTCATTAAACATGCGATTCATTTTTCATCGGGTTAGGTCGTAAATGGGAAACGAGTTTTTAGTTTAGTATATTTGCGTATTAGAATAAGCATATGGCAAATTATAATGTGCGGGGGGATGTGCATGAATTTTTAAAGCCATTAAACCGTATGTGTGTTTTGAATTCTATAAGCACTTGTCAATTTGACTTATATTACTCAAAGCACAGAGTTTGTTTTAAAGTACTGTGTATGTATTTTTTTCAGATGAATTGATTTGAGCAGTTTGCGAAGTCCTCAGTAAATCGCCTGAAGTGAAGGCGGACAGTTCAAGTGAATATCAAATACATAAAACACTTGAAATTTTATGGACAGGGTTAGAATGCACTCCTGGAGTTTTATACTGTTGAATGTTTTTGGTTACAAAGAACGTAATTGACAATAGCACAGCAGTAGTGAATCCCATTTGTAATCTGAAATATTTAAACACCGTGAGTCCATTGATGAAAAGCTCGTATGCAAATAGACCAATCATGCAAAAAGATCGGATCGGTACATTTTTCCTCATTGGTGAATGTTGCATACATAACTGGATAATGATAAGCAATTGAGTTTTTACCCGTGTGGGAGCACGAGTAGTCTTGCTCATTTCGGAACTACGACAGGTGAATGGGGACATCAATCAGAGTTAGTAATTTTATGTCAAAATTGTTGAATGAAAGCTGGGATACGCAATTTGTACATTACATTGATAGTGAATATTTTTATTTACGTAAAATTCAGAAAATTGTTCCTGCTGCCAGATGAAACAAGAACTAATGCTTAAAACTGCATTACTTCCAGCTCGAGCCAATTCACGAGGTCAAGCAGAAACCTAAGAAATGTTCTCATTAGGTCAGAAAAAGGAGTACGAATCCTACAACCGCATCGACGTGACACCGGTATAAAAGAGCATAACATAGTTTTTTAAAAAATATTTCTAAAATTTAAAATCCATTAATATATTCAGGGATCCGGTTCCCCTACAAGTTATGACATTCTTTCCCAATATTGCGGCTCCTCTGCCGCGACCTTAAAAAGTAGCGCTAGTCTCCTGAGGCTAGAGCCAACATGCCAGGTTTATGAAGATGTTGCGCAATACTGACAAACAGCGCGGATGGAGGAGTCAGACGTTCAAAATGTTTATAAGATATCTAGAAATAGGTAAAGAAACTATTGAAATTTATAGTTTAAATATATTACGTTGCTAAATTGATGTATTATTGAATATTTAAACACACATTAGGCGAACGACAACCAACTGATGCGTATCGGATTTTGTTATGGCACGGAACAGAGTCCAAGTGCAGTTGCGGGTATAATTCAAAAATGGTTTAAAAAAGGTTAGGCGGACCTGCTATGGTGTTGGCAATTACTTTGCTGATAGATTGCAAAAAGCGACGGATATGCTAAGCAAAGCTACCAATGGAAATTCTTTTTTCTTCTTGCTGAAAATCGGTCCAGGAAAGGTACCTTTGAATTTAATCAGGGTTATGTTTACTACTGCCATACTAAACCATCGTGTTTGCATTTCAGGTGTACAAAGCTCATCATTTCACTCAGATTATACCAAGGCTCCAGCAGGTTTTGACAGCGTGAAAGGAATGGGAGGCCATATACCAACTTGGAAACAAAACAAGAACTACAAAGGAGCAATACTACCATGGTGATGTGACGGTCAAAATCAAAGGCATGCCCAGTACGATATGCACTACAATGGAATATATATTATGATGCTTATAGAATCATTGTCGTTTATAGTCGAAATTCAAATCTAATTAAATATGATGAACTTCACAGTTGTTGACCGATTAATATCGCTCATTAAATCGATAATAATACCTAAATCATGAAAACTAATCCTATTACTGCAGGTCCATGACAGGTTTAACATTATCTGTATTGACGGCAGTGGCTCACAGTAGAGCATCTCCATATTTATTTTCGAGCAAAAGAAACAAAAGATATATACAAATATCAAACCTATCAGTAAAACATTGCTTCCATTAAATTTATTTATTTACATTTTACTTACTTGCTCATATTTTCTTTAACCTAGGACTAGCGCTACAGTTGAAGTGTTTCATTATAAATGAGCTGTGTCTTCACTTAAGTTTGTATTTACCATCGGTAAACATATTTTTTTAAATAATAAGATTTAAGTCAATACCGTAACCAAACCAATTTCAACATGACATTATTCCCGAGCAGAACGATTGTCGGAATACCTGCATATTTTAGATGGAAATGTGGGAAGATTACGTGGGTTGTGGGTCACCCACAGCGTTTACGACCAATGAATATTTGCTGAAATATTCCTTAACTCCAACCAGGTCCCACAAGTGGAAATTTGTAGTCACCTTGAGGGAAAAGCATAGAAACTTCATGGGATCTCCCATAATAAAATAAATGTGACAATGCATATTTTGACAGATGGACAGACAGTGACATGCGCATATCCCACGCACACTTGACCTATGCTCTCCAGATTAACACTAGAAAGAATTTATGAGCGGAATGCAGATGAGCATGTGGCTTAAAACCTATCATCTGCACACAACATTTGCAGCAAACAAACTCCTTTGCTCTTTCATCTCATAATTTTATTCTTTCTGTTTCAAGTGCCAGTTCCCTCGGTCATACGTTTTGGGAACGAAGCATTATTGAAATTAGTTAAGATAAATCTCAGTTGTATTTTTGAGGGCCAAAGGAAAGTGTTGGCACTATTCCAACAAAATGGTTTAAATCAAACCAAAAAAGCGAGTGCAAGTGAATAGGAAAGGATATTCGAATTCATCAAAAACAACAAGATCCTGAGAAAGTTGGGAACTCTTATCCAGTTCGTGTCATCTAAGAACAATTAGTAAGTGATTATCTTTGTTATTTCCTTCATTACTATTTTGTTACCTTTTGTTTATTTGTACTTAATGGATACAATTTGAAAATTCTGATGATTATAGTAAAGCTCTGCAACTGAAAAACGCGTGGAAGTTACCTTCCAGGCTAGAAACCACGACACGGAACAAAAGAAACGGAATAAGGAAGCGAAACAACCTCAAAAGCCGTCCCTAGTTCTGGTTCGAGATAGAAGCAGCGATAACCCAAATTCAGAGACCAGAAGTTACCCACCCCTCAATGATATCGTTAGTTCTCCGTCGGAGGATGACGTTGAAGATCATGTTAGAGAAAGATAGCAGTTTTATAAGTGAGTATTTTAGTTTTAGGTTGTTGAGCAAACAGTGATTACTATGTGTGTCACTAATTATTAAGATATTAACTATTTTTTTGAACAGATCCCCCGGCTTCGGCTACGGAAGACATGTGCAAGCTGTTCCAATGTGAGCTCAAAACACTCAACGACAATTCTTTCGATACTGCTCAGGGATTCAAAGCTTAACTACACCGTTTATTAAACCGGCAGATCGGTAATTAATGTTGTCATATTGGTAGCTTAATGTTTTTTGGAATGTTGTGAATTTTTGTTGCGGTTTCGTTCTAGCTTTGAAAAAACAAGTTTTGACAACCTTTCTGAAATCAAAGCCTACATAAGGGAGTGCTGCATCGGTCCTCCAACAGTTCACCAGCTGAAGCATCCTCCGTGAAAACGAATCCATTTGATTTACCAGTTCAAAACTCGGATATTTGCTCACTTTAATAATTGGGCAACAAACGTACTTTTAGGGTTTAAATAAACAAGTCTTATTCGGGGTACAACCTTAAAAGCTTGGTGGAAATAAAATTTCGCACTGTCCAAAGCAATAAAGATTCTGTTTTGTTACTTTGGATGGAAAAGTACTTTTACTTGCGTGAAATATTTTATTTTAATGGTAATATAGTCCTAATTGTTCCGAATTGTGTTAAAAATCTGTAAAGGGTTATCCATGTTCTAGCACAAAGTTTGATGTATATGTTGGGATTTAAGCTAGTAAGTATCTACTGTTAATTAAACTCATGTGAGTCAAAATGTGTCTTATTGCCTTTGGACTCGAAACTAGAAATAATTCTATGGTTTAACTTTGTAAGGTAAATTGCACAAAATTAGGTTGTTTAAAGTGTTATAATAAAACCCGGGAATTCCTAAAATCCTTATGAATTCGCATACTAATCATTTGCCTGTAATTTTGACAATCGTGTGGGATCTATGCTAAAAACAAATCATGATTAATTTCATACTGAGTAATACACTGTCTTATGACCGTTGAATTCATCTAATATCAGGTTCCTAAACATCTTGTGCTGCGATCCACGTCTTTCCCAGCATTTCTAACATTTGTCAATAAAGGATAAAAAAGGGGACGTCTGCCGGTTTACCGCAGGATTTCCCGTATTTGTTACACGTGGAACCCACGTTCGTCGATAGAATGTCTCGTTCGGATGATATAAATGGTTTTCGTGGCATATACTTCAATTTTTGCTCGATCTAATGACAGTTACTGCCGGCGTTTTTGTACTCCCACGTCCATGTAGGAGTGATTAAATGAAAATAGACCCAAAAAACTATGCGATTTTTCACAAAAGTTTACTTAATCAACAGAACGGGATCACATTTTCAACGAGACAATATAGGTTAAAAACAATTTTGTGCCACCCAGCACAAGTCGTAGAATCCAACAATTCGTCTCATAGGCTTCTTGAGGGTATGAATTTTTTGTCAGGAGTTTGCGACGCTAAAGGCGTTTCTTGCATCAAAATGTTGGGTAGGAAGACGATGCAGTCTCAAAGTCCAAAAAGTGCACCTTAACGCAGCTGGGGCCGTTTGTGTCCGCACCCATGTTTTGGGCCTTAAAGGGACATACGTTCTCCTACAAGATCTCCAGCCATGTCTGCCCATTAGCCATCTTTATTTGGGTTTAGGGGGACACAAATTCTTTGCTTCAAAAACGCTGACCCTCAGCTAAGGGGCACCTGCGCTAGGCCAACGCTAGCTTACCTTAGAGATTGAGGAAAAATGAAGAATTATTCACAGATGCATTTTTTCTGATTCAATCAAAAAGCGATAAATCTTTGAGGTGATTTCCTGCAGTAAGGAGTAAGTTTTTTTCAAATTAACATAATACCTATGATTGGAAAACGTTTTATGTAAATTTAAAGCCAAAAAACAACTTTCATATTTCAGAAAAAAATATTGTACAGGCTTCAAGCTTGCGATAGAATTGCCTAGCCACAGTGCCCCTTAGCTGAGGTAGCGTTTGAAGCCAAAAGAATGTTGGTTCCTACAAATAAGATGGCAATGGGCAGACATTGTCTGGAGATCTTTGGTAGGAGAACGTAGTCCCTTTAAGGCCCCAAACATGGGTCGTGGGACACAAACGGCCCCCAGCTGCGTTAAGGGCACTTTTTGGAACTTTGAAGAGCTCATCGTCTCCTCAAACATTTTGATGCAGAGAAATACGCCTTAGCGTCGCAAACTCTGGACAAAAAAAATCATACCCTCAAGAAGCCTATGAGACAGAATTGTTGGATTCTTACGACATGGTACCATGTACTGTTACGGGATTAAAATTGTGATTCTCCATGTCATTTCATTGCCCTTAATGTGGTATGTTTTTGCTCAAAAATTACTTAGCGTGACGAAAATAGTATTTCTAGGCATGCCACTTTGACATTAAAAGGAATGGGATCCGCCCATTCAAAGTCGCCAATAAACCTTTTAAGTTTACTACGGTCATCAAAGCCATATGTATTTTGAGTCGTAGAATCTAGTCCGTTGTCACAATGTAAATATCGTTACACCGTTTGCGAAAACGTGGGCAAAATTGACTGGGCCGGTGGGTCACCAACTAGGGAGTCAGGGAGATTGGTGGCGCTTTTCGTAACCATGAATGCAATTGCTGATTTAAAATCCTGTGGATCAAGTATTGCTACAAAATGCAAAAGGAATTACTTCATCTTGTACAGTTTCGGAGAAATGTTCTTCGTCCGACATTTTGAATACAGTATTAGCTTCAACTAGGGGGCACTTGGGTACACAAAGTTTTTTGGATTATTAGACTTCACTTCTTGGAGTAAATGTTAAGCATACTTATTTTTGTTAGCCTGAGATTCGTGACTTTTTGTGTGTTCAATTGACAATAGTACGGACCCTTGTGGACCATCGTTAGGCATGGCGATATTAGGAAGTATGAGACTCGAGTATAATGAATATATAATTTTGAAAGGCCGGCGGATTCAGGTCAAGTATGCATTGAATGTGATATTTACCGCCTGTATTATGTCAAACCCGGTTTGGGAAAAAAACCCAATCCCAGCTAATCCACCTGTAAATCTAAAGGCGATGAAGGTAATGGCCGTACTAAGGAAACACAGGCAGCAGTAATTCGGAGTAATTTAGCAAAGGTAAACCAAGCAGCAAAATTAACGGCTGCTTTCCCAACATTCCCAACTAACACGTTTACACGTTCTCGCATCAATCTGGAACAAAGACTGGGCTACAGCTAACTTGTACAAAACATCAAGTTCTAAAGTCCAAGAAGTGCAGCTTCCTGATCATCCACAGGTCAGCCGTTGCCTGTAGTGTCGTTATTTAATCGTAATTCCCTTCAAGAAGCAGCTAACGGTCACGGAACTTCGTTTACGGTTCGGTTAGGATTATACGTCATTTTTGAAAAAAGTTAAAACTTGTTAATATAATGCAGGATTAATTTATATTTTATATGTCAAGCATCAAACAATCAGTCCAGTGCAGTCAAATTATGAAAAGAACAAAATTGAACAATCCGCTTCTGCAAGAACTGAGCGACTTCCAGGGGCAACTGCCACTGCATTCAAAAAGGTCTTTACAAGGCCACAGATCATTACACACTGGATGAAAGTACATGACCTCATTCATTCCTATGTAAAAGAACGGCTCTGTCACGGCTACGGTATGAAATCACGAAATCATTCGAAATTGTGCGTGACAAGACTTGGGGAATTTCAACATGATCCAAGAGTAAAGGAAAAACAACGAATGATGCTTTTGGCACGGGGACCAAGGAAGCGTTGTTGCAGGAATTCTACCAACAGGGTTTTAAAATTCCGACAGCCAAAAACCAAATGTTTTGAATGGGAATTTACTTCGCAGATCGTGCATCAAAAAGCGCTAATTACTGTGATAGCACGAATAAGAAAAATAGCTTATCTGTTACTATTCGATGTTGCACTTGGTAGTCATTACAATTCAAAGAATGCAAAAAATAATTATACTCCCACCCACTGCTACCACTAAAGCAGGCGTTTATTAAACATTTTGATTCCTTAAAATGTACTGGGAACTCGTTACATTTCCCAATGAGAGCGAGAATGTTGACTTTTATGGGATATTTTACCATTAGGGAAAACGGTTACAAATACAAAGTATCTTAATTGTACTGTGAATTATAATGAGTACATTGTGTATAATTCCAGCCAAGTTAAAATCAAGTACTTGGTTAAAGTAGAGTTTACATAAGCATGCAAAATAATGGAGTCTATGTGCTTATTTACGTAATTGCAGTTAAAACAATAAAAACAACTATACATTAAATACAGCTAATTTAAACGTTATATCATTTGAAACGTCGATTTTATTTAGTCACGTAGTCCGGATTGAAATATTCTTAAGCCATATATGTTGAACAAACGTGAATCAAAATTGTTATAAATTTTTCTATGTTATGTATGTTACACACCATGCAACAATGGGTCTGCTGCTGCCTATTAAGGTTTCTGTAGCAAAAAAAAAGGACAAATAAATTAATATTAATGAACCATAAAGAATTACGGCAAATCCAATAATAACAAAACGCATTTAAACTCAATTTTACGCAAACATCCGCAAAGTTTATATCTTTCATACGAATTTCACGGACTTACATCTTCTCCCTTCGTCTCGCCTCCCCTGGCTCCAAAAGCTTTGCATACATAATCCTGATAATCTTATCAGAGATTCTGTAAACTGCGTTACGTAGTTTTTCTACCAATGTTGACCATATCTTATGTGTTCTGTAACCACAAAAAATTAGTGAGTTTTGAAGTTATGAATTGACTATTGTTGGCAATACGGTTTTTGAATGTAGTTGGATTGTATTGTGCTGCAAATTTAAAAGCATTCCCTAATATGGTCAGTTGGACAATCAAGCTATTCAGTTGCCGTATGACACATTAAATTCCCATAAAATCTCAAATTAACAGTTTATATTATCTTCTTATTTTAATTTTAACTTAAACATTCAACAGCTATAATTTTTTATTTGAAAATCACAAATTTCGTACTTATCATCCATTACCCTGAATATTGAACACATTTGATCATTCTCAATTTGAATAAATCTCAGCGGAAAGCTTATAATACTTAAGAATTAATGACCTGTTTTAATCGTAATTTCAATTGTGCACTTATTTTTCAGCGAATTTATCGTGATTTATTTAAGCAACCAGCAGCACAAAGGGAATAGTAAACAGTGAGATCGGATTAAGTATGCTTATCCAAATCTATTTCATGGTAAAAGGTGTAGCATAGATAACAGGCAGGTACAAAATGATCCGTCCATGGCGCAGAATTCATCGCTAGATTGCGTCAGAAGATAATCTTTTATGATTTTAAACATTTCTGTGATGCTGCCTTACTTCATTACCATTGGTTGGCACGAGCATTTAGATGATTATATGAAACCATTATATATCAAATAGTAGCAATTTCTGAAAAGGGTACCTATAACCAGTAAAAATGCCTGACAAAAATATTGCTTCGACCAAGCAATCAGTTGACACCAAGTTTGAGACCCGCCCTGATGTAAGTTTTATAATTTCTGCTGAAGCCTCCAATTTTGAAACAAAACTTTACAGAGCAGTTTTTTGTTTTTCGTTCCATTGTGACATTGTATATAATTTATATAGGGGGCTGTTGTAAAAAACCATATACAACAACAACAGTTTAAAGCATATGGATGGATGGGTCTAGTTCGACGGAGACAAGTATTAAAATCATAACGGATAAAGCTGCATCAAAGAAGAGAAAAACTCCAGTGCCTCAGAGTACTACTGATGATAAGAAGGGAACAAATATAGAAAGAAAAGTGAAACAACCAGAGGTGGCAGACTCACTTTGCCAAAGCTTTGCAATTACAAAAGAAATCGTGAGCACTCAAAGCAAGTGCTGGAATGCAAAAAAGATGCAACGAGAGTCCAAAAAGTTTCAATAATCTCCTTATATACATAATTGATACTACTGGCGTTATTTTGAGAGTACGATTTATATTAAAATGCGAAAAAATTTTGTTCCTCTTACCAGGCACCTTTAAGGGATTTTGCAATACAGGCCTTAGATGCTCACAATCTCTATCGAAAAAACCCCCACTAGTTTTAAGCGATGATGTAAGTCAAACCAATTACTACGTGGATGAAAGCCAAATTCATAATTCTACTGAGTTGTCCGTCTGCCTTCCGTACTGCACTCTTTTGGTCACTATAAATCGGAAATTAAGTCGACTTACCGATTCCTTTATATATATATAATAACTTGATCTCTCTCTT
>LJIJ01003310.1:0-19795 GCA_001718145.1 Orchesella cincta | reverse complement strand
GTTTTTCATAACAAAATGCAGGACGCAACATACTACTAACAGCGACGGGCCTGAGGCACAAAGGCCGAGTTTTTATCACTTTACTGGAACCAGCGTGATCCTGAGCTACTGCCAGGCGTAAAAAACACATAACAAAACGTACCCACTTTCGTGGGTTGTGGTACATAAATTGTCGATTCTTTTTGTATGCTGAAAGAAAACGAAAATCAAACCATATGCCACAAAGGACTCACTTACTGCCACATCACCACAAACGTTTTTCAAGCTCTTTTCACATTTTGTTGAAACTTAAAGTTATGCCGACAGGGACCTCCATTAACAGCTAGAAAAAAATGAATTTTCTTCATCGTGACCTGTGTGGGATTATTTTTGCGTTTACTTTTATGATAAAAATGGGTAGAATAAAAAAGGCTTTTTAAATTTTATTGTAAAAAAAAATCCATTTAGAACCAAGTTAATAATTTTGAAATGAACGTACATGGACAATTATGCAATTTGATAATTGCATTCCAAAATTGATTTCCGTAGTACAACAAAAAGTTAAATTTAATTCCACTCATGTTTACGCATTTTTTTTTACGGTGGCCGTGGTGGCAATCCATTGAATCTAAAGCCATTCATTCAAAAAATCCCAAAACCACCCAAAAATCGAAAAACTTAAACATGCGAATGAGTGGAAAACAAAACAAGAAAGAGTACAAGAAACCATAAGTAAGTAGGTTCTCTTATTAATTCCATTTGCAATCCGGCATAGGGCATTATTATTCCGGGCATATTATGCAAACCCGCTTCAAGTATATATTATGAAATGCTTGTTAATCAATGTCGTGAAGCATCCAATTCATGATAAAACTAGAATTGCATGCTTAAATTTTCCTTTTTACGAAAATTAGATTTACAAAGCGTATTCATTATTATCTGGAAGTTTAATTTGAAAGTTTGTGCTCAAAGCCAATCTCCTCCAGTTACATAAGCCGTTTGTACATAAAAAACAGAATTAAAAATGATAAGTTCATCAAACGAATAACCTTAAAAGGGACTCGGCACAAAAGGAAATGTAAACGAACAAAGGGAAGGATGGTACATGAACAAAACGTGAGTTGGACTTTCTTTTTTTTACTTCATACTAGCAAAAATTTTCTGGTTTCACCCCAAAGACAGGGGCAATGCATTTCTCTCAAATGTCCTTAATTTGTCATTGAGCGTCGCACCACCCATTTTTCTCGTTATAGTCATCGACGGACGATCACGTACGAGAATTGATAATTACCTATTTTTAGCTTGTGCAAATTCCGCAAGCTAAAAATAGGAATTACTCAATCTCGTACGATCTCCGTCGATGACTAAACGAGAAGAATGGGTGTGCACGCTCAATGACAAATTAAGGACATTTGAGAAAATGCATTGCCTGTCTTGGTGAAACCAGATTTTGCTAGTTGAGTAAAAAAGAAGTCCAACTCACGTTGTTCATTACATCCTTCTTTGTTCGTTTCACATTTTCCTTTGTGCCAGAGTCCCCTTTAGGTTATTCGTTGATGAACTATCATTTTAATTCTGTTTTTATGTACAAACGGCTAGTAACTGGAGGAGATTGGCTTTGAGCACAAACTTTCATAAACTTCCAGATAATAATAGAATACGCTTTGTAATCTAATTTCGTAAGGAAATTAGCATGCAATTCTAGTTTATCATGATTGATGCTTCACGACATTGATAACAAGCATTTCATATATAATACTGAAGCAGGTGCATAATATGCGATAATATGCCTATGCCGGATTGCATGGAATATAGAGAACCCTACTACTTATGGTTTTCTTTACTCTTTCTTGTTTGTTTCACTCACTCGCATGTAAGTTTTCGATTTTGTGTTTGGGATTTTGAATGAATGCTTAGATTCCAAATGGATTGCACCACGCCACCGTAAAATGTATGAGTGAATTAAATTTACTTTTGTTGTACTACGAAATCAATTTTGATGCAATTATCAAATGCATATGTCATGTACGTTCATTCAAAATTATTAACTTGGTTCTATGATTTTTTACAATAAAATTTAAAGCCTTTTTTATTCACGCCACTTTTATCATAAAAGTAAACGCAAAATAATCCACACAGGTCACATGAGAATTCATTTTTCTAGCTTATGGAGTCCTGTGCATAAACTTTAAGTTCAACAAAATGTGAAGAGCTGAAACGTTTGTGATGTGCAGTAAATGACGTCCTTTGTGGCATATGTGATTTCGTTTTCTTTCGCATACAAAAAGAATCGAATTATGTACACACCACGAAAGTGTACGTTTTGTATGTTTTTACGCCTGCAGTAGCTCAGGATCACGCTGGTTCCAGTAAAGGATAAAACTCGGCCTTTGTGCCTCAGGCGTCTGTAGTAGTACTGCCGTCTGCATTTTGTTATGAAACCAAATGCTCAACCACTACATAATTCATGCTCCCCTGCCGTGTGGCGCCACGTTAGTTTAGGTAAAGCTAACATGTAAAGTAATGCTGCGCCATCTCAGTACGGGAGCATGAATTATGTAGTGGTTGAGCATTTGGTTTCATAACAAAAAGGAAGACGGCAATGCTGCTACAGACGCCTGAGGCACGAAGACCAAGCTTTATCCTTTGCTGGAACCAACGTGCTCAGGATATTAAATACATGCATTGAAAAGACTGTAGGAAGATAGAAGGGTACATGGCTCTTTGTTGCTCGTTTTGTCTCAGCCAGAACCACAGAAAAGTTTGGGTTGCTCCTGTTTTTAATCTTTATGAATGCTGCTAATACAAACATACAAATGCTGACTATTTTGGAGAATAAATACTGCACAATGAACTTCCATTTAGTTTACTATTAAAATTGTTTCGCTGGAATAACGAGACAATGCGTTATCAATCCATTCATGGGCATCTCACACTCTGCGACATGAGTTATAGTAATTACTAGAGTTGTTCATTCTATGTAGTTATAATGGCCAAAATATGTATGTAAATATGTAGCAAAAACCGCCAAAATATGTAGTTAAATATGTAGTAAAAACAGCAAAAAATGTGCAAATATGTACTGAAAATATTTATTTTTAACAAAAGTTGATATTTGTTTACGTTTCCTGTGATTTTTCTCTTATTAATCGACCTTGAAATAAACGTTTTAATGCACAAAAGTCATTTTTGGAGCTCAGATTTAAAAAATTGACAATTTTGTCAAATAAAAAAATGCAAAATCATCAAAAAACGGCAAAAAGTAACAAAATAACAGTCAAAATCGATGAAAATGGTAAAATATGTAACTACATATGTAATATGTAGTAAAAAGCCAAAATATGTAAAATATGTAACTACAACATGGGCTTAAAATGTCCCCTTTGTGACCAAACATATGCATACAAAGTTTGGCTTCAATCAGGCAAAGCCTGAAATATATGTATTTACATACGATGAACAACTCTAGTAATTACTACAGGGCAATTTATTCCAATAAATTTCTTTAGTTAGGACTAGCCATAAATATAATGTCATAAGGTGCTAGGTTTGCAGGATTTGGCCTTTGTGGTTGGTAACCACGTTAAAGAACACTCCAGTTCTCCCGGCCTGACTAAGATATTGCGACATGAGTCAATGTGATCATGCTTTGTTTGATTTGTTGCCTTGCGAATCTAGTTTCACGCATGTAAGTTTGTCTTGAGCCATACCGGCAAGCGAGAAAAAGCGTCTGTTTGCAGCTACTCAGTATAGTCGATGAAAGGGAACAAAAACACAGTCCCACTAGTGCCCAGTTCATGTCTCATAAATACGAATTGTTCCTTTCATGTACCATTCATGTCCCTTTCGTGTGACTCACACGAAAGGAATTGTTTGGAGGCTACTTGAAATGAAACATGAATTTCTTAGCATCACATGAAAGGATATGAAATCTTTCACATGCATGGACATGAATGTCAATTTTATTCATATTTTTGCGTTATATACTTAAAGATGCAAAAAATAAAACATTTTTCTAACATTTTCCAATAAAAATATACTCAACTTCACTAAGCATTAACTTTTGACTAGAATTCCTACTTTTGAACACAGTGTCACGGCACTACGCAAGAAAACTGCCGATTTATTAGAAAGTTGGATAACTTTATTCATAATTCATGTGATATGCATGTGCATGACTACTTGAAATGAATTTTTGGTCACATGATATTCATGTAACATGACATGAAAAGAAATATTCCTTGAACAGGAAAGAACATGAGAAAATGTAACATGATAGGACATGAACTGGGCACTAACTACTCCAACTACTCTGCTTCGTCAGTTTTTCTTTATGCGACAACTGCCAACATTCTCTTGTTGCTGTGCAAACTCTGCTAGCTGAGTTAGAGATATACATAGCCCGTTGACAAAGCGAGAAGAATGGGCGGGGCAGGTTGGATGACATAATCACTTTGTTTGAGAAAAAACATTGCTTTCAACTTAGGAAAAAGAAGCTATGCTTTTCTTATTGAATCCTGTTTCAATTGCCAAGTTGTGCCAAAAAGGAGCCAAATCTACATAACACGCTACATCTATTTTGGCCGCTTCACATTTTTCATTGCAAGGAAAAGTCTTCTGCTATTCGTGACTGCTGTTATTTAACATGATTTCATTAGATTTTCACAGTTAAAGGCAAAGACTGGAGGGGACCTTCTTTGCACTCAACTTCCAGAAAATAGTATTCGTATTATACGCTGATTTGTAGAAATATGAATGACACACGAATCCAGGGTTTCATTACTGATGCTACTCAAGATTGCTGACAAACACTGTTTTTCACTTTTTTACATGCAATATATTCATTAACTTACATATTATACTCACATCTCATTTCTTCTCCTGGAGCACAGAAAACTTAAACGCTTCTTATTTTTTGTCCTTATTTCCACTGCCTCATGCATTTCTTGTGATTCGTTTGGTCTGGTATACGAGACATGGGCTTGGATTTCAAGGCCATTACAATGTTCTCTTGTGTGATGTTGCAACTACATTGATATATTAAGCGTGATTATAAACTTGAGTCTCGACAGAGCACAACAAAATATTTTTTGTTACCAGCTTTTTCCGAGTTCGAAGTTGAACTCAAGTTTGTTTTTCTGCATTCAATATTGCTTTGCAAATGCTGAAGATTCATCAAGGTATGTTGAGTTTGTTATTTTGCACTGTTCAAAAAAGAACCATGCAATGTTAAACGATCATAAAAATTACAACTTTTCTTCCTCGCCACTTTTTAAAGAAAGTAACCGTGCATTACTCTTGTCACACGAGATTTCCTTGTTATGTGCAATGAAGCCATTAAAGGGAAATGATTCCAACAAAAACCAAGTGCAGAAACGTTTTTATATGCATTTGCAATACGCTTTTGTGACAGTGGTGACCAGGTTGTATTTTGTTTCTGTTGAACGCACCACGAAAGCATAAGTATGGTTTGTTGTATTTGCGATTGCTTTAGCTTGATATATTGAGCATAATTCATTGGAAACACTGAAAGATGTAAAAATTACCAATACTGTTCCATTTGTTTAAGAAATGACATTTAACTTCTAATTAATGAAAGAAAATTCTATCTGGCAACTTTTCGTGTTTTACTGCGTATTATGAAAAATCGACTCGCTTTAGTTAGCCTTGTCAGGAGACTCCTGTGACATTAGTACTGTCTTCGTTCCATTCGCCATTGTCATGATTTTTTCTGCCTTCCATGTTCAACAGCGTAGTGTAGAAAGGCTTAATTATATAAAGACATTACTCAAGAAAGTATTGGACAAATATTGAAGATAAATATTTTGTATTAAACTGAGTTTTATGTACGTTTTTTATAGGAAATTGTTAGTGTTTTATCCTTTTGCCTAATTGTTACGTGTATATAACATGTCACATACCCATATACTTTATGATTGCAACAATGGAATAAAAAGCATTTCGTGACTTTTTTACTCTCCAGGCAATTTTTGAAGTTGTGTTGCAGTCAAAATAACACGCTGATCTATATGACATATTTTTATGAATTGAATTTTAAGGAATACTATGTTCATGCAAAGGATTTATTTCCAATAAAATTATAAGCGTGGGAGATTATACTCAAACATAGCATTAGCGTATGTGAATTACGCGCAGCATAGTTGAGAACGATAAAATAAACACTGTCCACATAGTCCCACTAAAGCTCATTCTCCTTTGTTTTACTCTTATTTTCCGACAACTGCTTTTATTTGTGAGTTTTGCCTCCTGCTAAATCGTTAACGAAATTAGAAGAATAGCTTCGGATTGCTTTCTTTTACACGAGTACTTTTGTAAAAGAAAGACTTGGGAATGCCGTTGCGTTTTTAAGTTCTATTGGCGTTCCTTACTTTAAGGGAAATTGGACCGAGTTCTGTATTTGAATGATTTTGTCACTATATTTTGTTATGGAGTTCCCAATGGGTTACGTTCAGTCTGTAAATGGAAGCTAAATTTAAAATTTTTAAGAATATTACAGAAGCGAGTGGATGCGTCGTTTTATTCCCATCATCATACAAAAATAAGTAGGAATTCAAACGATGCCGTTTGTGCCGGTAATTGTAATGTGGTATATGTGACGATAATGATGAATGAAGTATGGTCAACCCAGCACGAAGTCAGATGTACATGCTACTTCTTTACTGTGACATGTGGATGATGGAATTGGTGATGATGATGACAATCATTGCTTTCTACAAAATGTTACATGACATGGATGGATGAGAAACAGTCTCCTGCTCATATGCCCATTTTCTTCTTCTCTTTTTTTGTCCACTTTTGACATCCGTCTTTGTGAGCAAACGTCGGCTTATTTTTACAAGTGATACTCCAACAATATTTTGTGGAGTTCCACCTCCAGAAAATGAATAATGTGCAAGTTGAACTTATGTAAATTATTTGAAAAACCACTCGATATGTTTGCTGAACTAGGCGCTAACAGCACCATATAATTACATGCTGCACGAGACACGTGGTGTAATTAATTTTCATTTTTCCCCCAGAGATTTAAAAAGCAAACTAAATTCATTGTCATCATACAAATCATTGTCATTGGTTGCGGCCAAAATTTAGCCAAAGTTTATGCTTCTTTAGCCGAATGTTATTCATTTATGAATGAGTTTGTGTATGCGAATAACAATCCCTTTCAAAAGCTCGTTAAAGAACAACAAATGAACAAATGAACGAGGTAACAAATTAAGGCAAAGAAGCTCCGGCGATTATTTGTGAGTACACTACTTTCATTAAGCTAGCCCATAGTTTTCTTTGTATGAGAGTGCTTAAGTAGATCGTAATGAATTATTAGATAAGAATCTTCTTAAATACAAGTAAACATGCGTGTTTACTATTTTGTTACCTATTTGCAATTCATAATACATTAGATGAAGGAGTTTATGAAGGGAATATGGTGCGTTGCCGTTTTTTCAAAACATTCACATTTCCAATTCATCTTTGTTGCAGTGATCCTAAGTTTTTGGGAATTCAAATTTTCATACTTTTGTGTTTGTCCGCCGTCCAATCATTTTCACCATGCTGATAAATAAGAAAACATTATAAAAAGTCTCCTCATGACATATGCAAACAATTCTTTGTCGGAAATTGACATATTGGTGCACAGGGCTGAAATACTACTGAAGGAGCGTCGTTAAGATGAACTTCAGCATTCGATTTTGAACGATTATGATTATTATCTTTGATAATGTTGGTAAAAGCTAACTGAATCTGGAAAGGACAGAATATTTTGAAGTTAAAAAGACGCTATATTGAAATAAATAAGTCATTAAGAAGTTGCTTAAATAATGAATCATTACCTTTATAAAGGTGATGGGTTAGGTAAGTTGGGTTGGGTACCCATTCTTCTGTTCTGGAACTCTGCGTCGATGCAATGAATTATTTCTCCTTTAAAGCACAAGGAATGGTTTTAACATATACATTATATGCTTTTCTTTACTTTTCCTGCTTGTAATATACCATTTCGTACTCCTATCCGGTTTCGGGCTGCTGCGTTTCACCCAGAGACTTCAATTTCTCCACCAGAAAGAAATCCTCAATTTGATGGAGCTGTTTAACCTGCATCAAGATCAATAGTCCCTTCCGACTGAGATCTTGACATTTCTCAATCGCTCAAACTTTTTTGCAACTTCTTTGGATCTGCCTCATCTCCAGTTTGTTCAACTTTTCCAACTAGTTTAGTTGCTCTGTAGGGTTAATTGTTTCGAATTCCATCATTTCGCCCACGTTCCTTTTTTCTAGCACACTCTTATGTACTATAAACTGATATATTGAAATCTTTGGGGTAATAGTAGACTAAAACTGTTACTAACGTCAAATTACCACTGGTGTTTTCAAATTTAAAGCAAGAACTGCTTTCTTGCACTGCTTAGGTATGAATGAAGAAAAATTAAGTGGAAACGAATACTATCGAGGGAACATATAGCTTGGTTGAGCCCCGATTGGCCTAAGATTTGGTATGTACATTTAAATTTCGTGTCCTATAACGTATATTGAGTATCAAGTCTACATGAGCCCTTCTGTCGATTTGAGAAAATAATGAATTCTGTAGTTTCCTATGTCATTTATCATGGGAAAACACACTGTACAAGAAGAACTACTGGAAAGTTTTCCAAATACAGGGCACTAGATGAAAAATCAAAAAGTTTCGTAGAAGGCAAAAAAATGAATATTTGTCCTGCTATCGGTGTCAAAAACCCATTAGTAATTCAATTGCTTCATACAAATTCCATTGTAGCATACAAACAAGTAATAATTTTGGGAATGAAGATATTTATGTAGAAAAATCTAGACCAACGGGAAATTCCCAGCAATCTGAAATGGTTGGTGTCGTTTAGTGTATGCAAACGCAAACTGAGAGACTTTTCGAGCAAGTCAGAGAACCTTTGTTATTAAACAATCAATAAAGTAAAGGAGACAAGGTTACTACATTTCGTTCCTTCACTATATTTAGCGATCCTGAAAAATGCATTTTAGTTATACACTAATTTTCAATTGTGTGGACAAGAAAAAGCGTCATTAAATATTTTTAAACGAAAAAGTGAGTGGTGGCTTATAATATAATCCACGACTTTTCATGTATGCATCAACTGGATACTATGCAGAATTTTGGCTTTGTGCATTTGAATGCTAATGCTAAACTTACCACACTAGTGAGCTCTCCTCCCCTTTTCCAAGCCTGAACCTTCTCGGTTTTCCTTGCAAATCATAACGTAATGCCATTATTTTTAAATTCTCGGAGGGTTCTTCTGCATGCAATTTTAATGAAAAAGGGATGGTGTATTGTCAACGAAATATTTCATGCAATGAATTTTAATAAGCATCTGAGTTTATGTAAAGAATTAACTGCAATTACGTTTGTAGGAGAAACTTATATTTAATAAAACTATTTACATATTTTGGTTTTCTGATAACCAGTAGAACCGAACATTTTTGAATAAAGTAATACGTAAAAAGTCACTAGCATTATATAGTTAATGAAAACGTATTTTTTCACTTGTTCAATGCGAATGGAGCCCAATTGGAATTGTAAACGTGACCAAAATTTTTTTTTAATGTGACAGTTAGGATTATTTGTGCGAATAACTTACTTGAGTTACTAAGTATTATACGCGTAACTCCGTCACGAGATACTTCTCATATCCTTGATTGAAGATGCAACAGAGAAAAAGCTTCAATCGTGATAAAGTTTTTTGGATTTAATTCCAGGAATGCATTACATTCCCGGAATCGAGCGATTGATGAAACAGCAGCAAAACTTCACAACAATGTAGTTATGAATTTATTGAAGTATTGAACACTTTAACTAGCCGTCGACGGCTGTAATATTTTTTAATTTATTACCCATTGTCATCTTCTTGGAAATTTTGGCCAGCCACGAAAATATCGACGACACACAGCTATATAAAGGAATCGAAGCGATGATATTTCCTCATATGATAATCTAGTTCAGTTGCAATTTTCGTAAATACCTAAAATTAAAAAAGTAAATGTACTTTATGAACTTAATATTTTTTTGGAAACACAGTTGTTTGCCAGCTTTCATATGTAATAACCGATTGGAAGCACTCATTTTTATTCAAAGAAAAAAGTTTCAAGTAACGCGTGTAAAAAATTTCAAACTTCAAGCCAGAGTAAGTTGAAACGCCTATTTTGCCTGTGTATAGCCTACCATAATATGTTATATCCTCAACTTCTGGCTATTCAGTGGAAAATTAAGGGAGTCAAGGATTACAAAATTTTGAACACCATTCATAGTTTCAATATACCCATAAAAATTATCAATACTACTGGTCACCAATACGTTGGATTTCAATTTCAGGGCCTACATATAAAATATGTGGAGTGTCATCATGCGTAACCTTCAAATTTTTGCATCTTCCAATTTATAGCTAACACGTAATTTATAAATATTATTTGAAGTTTATTCAAAAATCGTAGATTGCGCCAAACTCATTTTTCCAAATTTGTTATCTTTTTTACCATAAGCACTTAGTTTGTCATAAAATAAGTACACCAAAATAATAATAATAATTTATTACGAGTGATACCCTCGTTGAGGCAAATTACATCACAGGTTTGTCACTTAAATGGTCGTGATTACATTCATACAATATAGGTTAAATTTTTGCGTAATTGGTTGTTGTAATAAAACATTATGTACTAATCAGTTTTTTCTGTGTTAAGTAATTACATTGTTTAGAAGGAAAAGAATTAAATTTTGTTTAAATTGTTTGATGATATTTTTAGTAATTATAATTATTAACAATTATGTAGTTCATTTATGATTACATTTATGTAGGTTACGGCTCTTTCATAGTACTGCTCTGTGTGTAGATAGAAGCTAATTTTGTTGGAAATGGTGTTTAACGCTAGTCATTTACTTTCTCTAATACGAGCTGGCAAGTTTAGCCATTCTTTAGTGGCTAGGAATCGGAATGATTCCTGTTCCCAGACGATTCTATATTTTATTGCAGGTGAGAGATAAGTTAGGTTACGCGTGCGCCTGGATTCTTTACATTCCATAGTAAGATAATTGTAAACAAAGTTTGTTGGTGTTTATTTTGAGAAGTTTAGAAGTAAAGACTAGGATATCACGTGTTGCATTTTGTTGGCTGTTTATCCAGCCTATTTTATCAGCTACTTTTTCCGTAATGGAATCATATTTACGTATGTTGAGAATATATCTTGCTGAGGGCTTTTTTCCAGAGAAATTTACTTTTCGTGTGGTATCGTTTCAGCTATAACAATGACGAGTAAAATTCATGGCAACTTTAGTTAACTTCACACATGTTCCCAAACCTGTTCTAAGTTACATAATTAAATTTGATGGGATTTGTATGATATTACTTGTGTACTTTAGCTTTCCTATGCTTTTTAATAACGATGACATTGTATGTGTAACCGCGCCAATCGCAAAAGTATTTTTTGAATTTAGAATACATTCGGTAGATTTAGGAGGGGTTGCGTGTGTGGCGTATGTTTTTGAGGCTGTATAATAAAAGGTAGCTTGGCCAATCAACATTTAATCAGGTAGAACACACTAGCTTATTTGTCACTTGTTAAAAAACTTCTAGGAAAACGTCAATTTTTTGTAAAGCTTTTCTAAAAACCATCAACACTTTCAGTAACTTAAAATATAGCATAATCGATTATAAATTCAAAAATAATCAAATGACTTTAAAACCAACGTCTTCTCCAAATTTACCGAAAGGCTAAAGTGAGGAAAGAGGACTATCATCTGCATCAACGATAAGACGTTTCTTAGCATACATAGTATACATCGTTGGTAGCCTTTTTTTAAATGTGGCATACACTTTTGGAATTCTGATACCTCACAAAAACCCAACACATTATTATAAGGTTAGTAACGTTACTAACTTTAATAGTTACCAATATATTATGTTAACAATGAATATTATAACGATATGATGATGAGTTGAAACTAGGTTAAGATTTGATATTACAAATAGGTTACAAGTACCAAGTGCGCAATTTAAGTCACAGGGGTACGCGTGACAATAATATTATTATGAAAAGTTGAGTTACCTTTTCATCTGAATAAAGACAAACATCTTCAGTGCTGGCTTGGTCCTCTAATCAATCAGTCTACCCTTTATTTTTTCGCATTAACTTATCATCGAATCGTTCTAAGGAATGATCGTAACTGGCGGAGTCTCGAGTTTCGCTTTTTCGTAACCTCACAGCAATGCAGAAATCCCCCAAAGTTTGTTAGAAATATTACCTTCGAATTTTCAATCAGTGAACGATAAAAATAAACATTATTCAAGTTACCCCCAGCCAAACATATGAGGGGTAGTAGAACCAGCCGGACACTCAAAGGATAAAAGTCTATACGGAACTTTCTGTGTAGGTTTCACGCCGCTATGTTACCTCATGTTCTCAGGTGCTGATACGTATTCGATTTGATGAGTGCCGTAACTGTTCTATAGTTTATTAATTACCTATTGTTGGCTTCTTAGAAATACAGGCTAACCATCAAGCGACGGTTTCAGCATACTGCTATATAAACGAACTGAAGTGGCTGTAAACCTTCAGTTGATATTAAAGTTAATACATCAGACTAAGAGCAATAATAGAATCAAATGAATTATATATTTTACCAATTAAATAACAGGCTGGTTGTGAAAATCAAAAAGAAGCTGTACAGAAAACTAAAAACATAAAATACTATTAAATTTCCAGAAAGACTAAGGTTTGATTCACAGGATACGACATTCAATGTTTTCCCTACCCTGCTGAAATGCCTGCCCAAACTAAAAAACTTTTTGCACACATATCTGCATCTACTAAAGCTCGTTACATTCATTAAATATTTTGGAAATAACTTGATGTATATGGAATTTACAGCAAAAATCCCAATTTTTAAGTGATTCTTTGGGATACGACATTAACATTTTTTTTAAATGTTTTGTCTTATATCTCGGACACCACAACTCCTATGAATCCCAAACTTGCTGAGCATTTGTTGAGGTACACACATCGAATGCGTTTTGTTGTTGACCATTTGTTCCCTCTTGTCTGGAAGTAGCACAGGGAAATGGCAAAAATTATGACATTTTTGTAAAAGATATTTGCAGCAAGCCAGTAACGACGGTGGACGGCAAACTCATGTGTCACTGTAAAGATCAATATGTTAATGACATACTATTGGTATGCATTGGCTTTGGGACTAGTCTAAAAGTTAACGCAAGTATCAAACCATCAGTTTTTGGAGGCGAAAAATCGGCAATTCAACGAACACCATGGCGTAAGTCAAAATTTATGACAGACCGATCAACAATCTTACTGTGGTAGTAACTCCAAAAACAGACCTTTCAAACCTGATACTAATCATCTTGGTGCGATGGGGGACAGTGGAGCATTGACGACGGAAACGGAAAGCTGTTAATATTCCTATTGGCGTATATAGAAAAAATTTGTCTTTGCGTTTCTACCGTCAATGCTCCATTGTCCCCCATCGCAGGAAGGGGTTTTTAAATATGAGCAAAATCGGGAATTTTTTTGTGCATTTTGGTTACCGGGAAGAAACAGTTTTTTTCCATCAGCGGCAATCTGGCTGAACTCGTTTTTCGGAGACTTTGTCATGGTTCTTCATATTTTTGGTATCGTATTTAAATCAACTTGGAAATGCAAAATATAAATTTCTGGATTATATCGCCCTATAATTCTTTTGGAAGCAAATGAATCCAGCAGCATGGATCATTTAATGGATCAGAACTTGTACAACTCTTGGCTTTAGATTTTACTCAGAAGATCTTTATTATTGGTTTATATGGCTACTTACTACTGTCAACATATTTGTAAGCTCAATACTGTGGCTATAGGAAAGTGCCGTCTGCACCAACTGTGGTGGTGGGATAAATGCTGGTCGGATGAGTATAGATGAGGGATGATAATATCTAATGAAACTCTAATCAGACTAACACTCTCCTAATGACCACGTAGGGTTATCTAACTAATATAGAATGAGTAGCGACAATTAAATAGAATTGAATAGGATGTATAAGATCAAATAACCGTTATGCGGAACTACCATTTATTATAGAAATGGGAACTAAACGAAAGGGAACTTTATTAAACGTAGAATGGACTCGGAAATGGAAATATACTTTATACAAAATGGAAACCAATAAACCAAATAAAGATAAATGAACTACTGAAATAAAAGAAGTCATGAGCTAGTAGAGAAGCTACTACTCATGAGAACGACGAAGTGTTCAGGTCAACGATCGAGTAGAAGTGATGATCGTGGCTCGACGATCAGGTAGAAGTGATGATGGTTGATACAGAGCTTGTTGGTTTTATCCTTCTTGTCGTTGGCTAGGTTCCCAATGCACAAGCAAGGATAAAACCATGAACAAAGTTAAGGTAGAACCATGAGGTGGACTGACCAATAGGATGACACACAAGATGCTGCTGCTCAGATCTGAGTGACAGCATCATTTGGAACGCGCCTACAGATAAGGGGCGATGAGGATCATACCCACAATACGAAACAGAATGCCGATGCTCATTAAATAAATGCAAAGGTGTGTAGCTTCTCGGGAACTTTCAGGAGCTTGGGCGAACTGAGAACCTTTGTTATCAAACATTCTATCAAGTAAAGCGGACAAGGTTACGACTTTCCATTCCTTCACTATACTTATTTAGCGCTCTAGAAAAGATGCATTTTAGTTGTATATTGGTTGCCTATTGTGTGGACAAGAAAATGCGTCATAAATTATTTTTAAACGAAAAAATTAGTGTTGGCTTTTATTATAATCCACGACTTCCTATGTATGAATCAACTAGATATTACGCAGATTATTTGCTTTGTGCATTTGAATGCGGATGCTAGACTTACCAAACTAGTAGATCTCTCTTTTGCAAGCCTGAACCTTCTCTGATTTCCTTGTATTTCATTACGTAATGACAGATTTTAAATTCTCAGACAGTTCTTCTGCACGCAAATTTAATGAGAAGGCTGGTGCATCGTGTTTGAAATACTTCATGAGATCATTTCAATAAACATATGTGCTTTTGCAAAAAATTAACTGCAGTTGCATTTGCAGGAGAAACTTCTATTAATGAAATATTTTTATTAATATTGATGTTTTTATTTCTCTTTAACACGAAGAACCCAACATTTTTAAGTAAAATAGTACATACAACGTCAGAGGCATTGTACATTTGATGAAAACTTACTTTTCCGGAGTCTATTTTAAGTGTACGTTAACTTGAAATTGTGTATGTGAATTTTATCAACTCAGCTACTTGAGTCAGAGCTACCAGCAACTTCCACAGCCATCCAAACTATCTATCAAAACAAAGATAACTTCTAAGTTTGCTTTCATTTGGATTGAGCTAGTAGGTAAAATATCATTTTAAAATTTAATCGGAGAAAACGGCTATCTTAGAAGAGAAGCTTACTAGTTGGACAATTCCACTAGTTTAATGCAAATGGGGCCGTATTTGAATTTGGAAACTGAATATTTCGACCCCGTGGTGCGTAGATTTAAACCCAGCATATACTTCGCTTTACCGAAATGCTTCTTTTAATTGGACAGCTAAAGATTATTTAAGCCGAAAAAATTACAATGAAGGAGTATTAAGCAATAACCTTACTAAAATATTTTTCGCGTTACTCATAAACGAGATACTCTCATATTCTCAGTATTCCTTTCAAGCGAAAAACAATAAAGAAAAAGCTTGATTTGTGATTACGAATGTTTTGAATTTAATTCAGGAATGCCAATTGACCATTGCCAGAATTGCAGCGATTATTGCACAGCAGTGAAAATTTCACAGCCAATACAGTTGTGAGAACTGCTGTTGTAGTATGAACACTTTAACTACCATTAATGGCCTGCTAATACATTTTAATTTTATAACGCGTTGATCTTGTTCTTGGAAATTGGACAGCACGAAAATAGGCGACGGACAGACAGCTATATAAAGAATTCAAGAGATAATATAGCCTCATATGATTTTTGAGATCTAATTGGCAGACACTCTAAACAGATATTAAACTATTAAAAAACGGTTGTATCACTAAATTTTTTTATGTTAACACTTCTATGAAAGAGTTTACGATCTTTAATATGAATAACCGAGTGGAAACACTCATTTTTAACAAAGAAAAAAAATTTAGTGAATACAACCGTTTTTTAATGTTTAATATTTTTAGAGTGTCTGCCAATAGATCTCAAAAAATCATATGAGATATATTATCTCTTGAATTCCTTTATATAGCTGTCTGTCGTCGATATTTTCGTGGCTGTCCAAATTTCCAAGAACAAGACAACGGCGTTATAAATTAAAATGTATTACAGCCATTAACTGGTAGTTAAAGTGTTCAATACTACAACACATTCTCACAACTGTATGCCTGTGAAATTTCACTGCTGTTGCAATAATCGCTCAATTCTGGAATTTCAATTGCATTCCTGGAATTAATTCCAAAAACATTGTAATCACAAATCAAGCTTTTTCTCTATTGTTTTTTCCTTAAAGGATATGAGAACTATGAAGTATTCTCGTTTATTGAGTAACGCGAATAATATTTAGTACTAATTGCTTAATACTCCTTCATTGTAATTTTTTCCTTAAATAATCTTTACTGTCCAATTAAAAGAACATTTCGGTAAAGCGAAGTATATGCTGGGTTTAAATCTACCACCAACGGGTAGAATACTTCAGTTTCCAATTCAAATACGGCCCCATTTGCATTAAACTAGTGGATTGTCCAACCTAGGTTAAGCAATTCTATTCTAAGATAGCCGTTTCTCCCGATTAAATTTTAAAATGATATTTTACCCTACTAGCTCAATCCAAATGAAAGCAAAGGCTTAGACAGTTATCTTTGTTTTGATAGATAGTTTGGATGGCTGTGGAAGTTGCTGTAGCTCTGAACTTACAAGTAGCTGAGTTGATAAAATTCACATACACAATTTCAAGTTTAAGTACGCACTTAAAAATAGACTCCGGAAAAAGTAAGTTTTCATCAAATGTACAATGCCTCTGACGTTGTATGTACTATTTTACTTAAAAATGTTGGGTTCTTCGTGTTAAAAGAATATAAAAACATCAATATTAATAAAAAATATTTCATTTAAATAGAAGTTTCTCCTGCAAATGCAACTGCAGTTAATTTTTTGCAAAAGCACATATGTTTATTGAAATGATCTCATGAAGTATTTCAAACAACGATGCACCAGCCTTCTCATTAAATTTGCGTGCAGAGAACTGTCTGAGAATTTAAAATACTGTCATTACGTAATGAAATACAAAGGAAATCAGAGAAGGTTCAGGCTTGCAAAAGGAGAGATCTTACTAGTTGGGCGTAAGTCTAGCCATCCGCATTCAAATGCACAAAGCAAAATAATCTGCGAATAGTCTTAGTTGATTCATACATAGGGAAGTCCGTGATTATAATAGAAGCCAACACTAATTTTTTCAGTTTAAATATTTATGACGCATTTGTCTGTCCACACCAATAGGCAAGCAATATACAACTAAAATGCATCTTTTCTAGAGCGCCTAAATAAGTATTAGTGAAGGAAATTGGAAGCTCGTAACCTATGTCCGCTTTACTGATAGAAGTTTTGATAACAAAAGTTCTCAGTTCGCCCAAGCTCCTGAAAGGTCCCGAGAAGCTACCACCTTGTGATTATTTTAATGAGCCCATCGGCATTCTGTTCGTATTGTGGGTATGATCCTCATCGCCCCTTATCTGTAGCGCGTTCCAAATGATGCTGTCACTCAGATCTTGAGCAGCAGCATCTTGTGTCGTATCCTATTGGTCAGTCCACCTCATGGTTCTACCTTAACCTTTGTTCATGGTTTACTCCTTGCTTGTGCATGGAACCTAGGCCCAACGACAAGAAGATAAAACAACAAGCTCTGTATCAACCATCATCACTTCTTACCTGCAGTCGCATCGCAGCCACGAATCATCACTTCTACCGATCGGCTTCACCTGAACACCTTCGTCGTTCTCATGAATAGTAGTTCGCTACTATCTCATAAGACCTTCTTATTATTTTCGTCTAGTTCATTTATCTTTATTGATTTATTGCGTTTCCATTTTGCGAAAAGTATATTTCCATTCCGAGTCCATTCTACGTTTAATAAAGTTCCCTTTCGTTTAGTTCCCATTTCTATATAAAAATGAGGTAGTTCCGCATAAACGGTATTGATCTTATACATCCTATTCAACTTCTATTTAATTGTCGCTACTCATTCTATATTAGTTAGATAACCCTACAGTGGTATTAGGAGAGGTTAGTCGTGTTAGACTTTCATTAGATATTATCATCCCTCATCTATACTCATCCGACCAGCATTTATCCACCACCACAGTTGTTGCAGACGGCACGTTCCTATAGCCACAGTGATTGAGCTTACAAATATGTGACATAGTAAGTAGCCATAAGAAACCAATATACAGACTCTTCTGAGTAAAAATCTACAACCAAGAGTTGTACAAGTATCTGATCCATTAAATGATCCATGCTGCTGGATTCATTTGCTTCCAAAAGAATTATAGGGCGATATAATCCAGAAATTTATATTTTGCATTTCCAAGTTGATTTAAATACGATACCAAAAATATGAAGAACCATGACAAAGTCTCCGAAAAACGAGTTCAGCCAGATTGCCGCTGATGCGGAAAAAAAACTGTTTCTTCCCGGTACAACCAAAATGCACAAAAAATTCCCGATTCTGTTGCCTTCCATATCTTCAAAAACCCCCTTCTGCGGGATGGGCCGGCCGACAATTGGCGAGCAGTTGACGGTAGACAACGCCAAAGACAAATTTGTTGTATATACGCCAATAGACATATTACACAGCTTTCGTTTCCGTCTCATGGCTCCACTGATCCCCCAGTCGCACCGAAGCCATGATTCAGTATCAGGTTTGAAAGTCTGGTTTTGGAAGTGTACTAACCACCAGTAAGATTTGTTGATCGGTCGTCATACAATTTTACTTACACGCCATGCGACGTGTTCGTCTGAATTGCCCGATTTGTCGCCTCCAAAAAACTGATGGTTTGAGACTTGCCGCTTAACTTTTAGACTAAGTCCCAAAAGCCAATGACATACCAATAGTATGTCTATTAACATATTGGACTTACAGTTGACACGATGAGTTTGCCGCTCCACCGTCGTTACTGGCTTGCTGCAAAATATCTTTTACAAAAAAAATGTCATAATTTTTGCATTTCCCTGTGCTACTTCAGCACAAGAGGAACACAACATGTCAACAACAAACGCATTCGATTGTGTACCCTCAATCAATGCTCAGCATAGTTGGATTTCATAGGATTGTGGGCCGAGATATAAGACAAAGACATTTAAAAAAAATGTTAATGTCCGTATCCCAAAGAATCAGCTTTAAAAATTGGGATTTTTTGCCTGTAATTCCATATACATCACTTATTCCAAAAATATTTAATGAATGTAACGCAGCTTTAGTAGATGCAAGATATGTGTGCAAAAAAGTTTTTAGTTTGGCCAGGCACTTCAGCCAGGTAGGAAACATGAATGGTCGACCACCTTGTGAATCAAACCTTTAGTCTTTGTGGGACATTAATAGTATATTAATGTTTAGTTTTTCTGTACAGCTTCTTTTTGGATTTTCACAACCAGCCTGTTATTTAATGTTTGTACAAATATATAATTCATTTGATTCTATTATTGCTCTTAGTCTGATGTATTAACTTAATATCAGACTTGAAGCGTTGTATCAGCCACTTCAGCTTACG
>LJIJ01003309.1:0-19797 GCA_001718145.1 Orchesella cincta | reverse complement strand
TTTTAAAACGCCAGTTACGCACCACATTTTCATTGATCACAAAATCCATGAGCGCGTCGTTCGTGTTCATTATGATAATGATGATGCGATTGTAGAATTTCTTCAAACTATATTAAGCATATTAAATGATAAACCGTAGTAAGGATTAAATTATCATTATAACAAATTCTGAGAATGTAATATCATATATATGTAAGTGTGTCTGTGCATTATCCTCATCTCCAAGACCATGTAGTATTTTTATAAATTAGTATCACGCAATTTCCCACAACCCAGAGAGAACTGGTCAAGACACTAAACATAGCTCTCTGCTTTGACTGAAAAATGAGAACCTGTTATTTATAACACGTAACCTTGTTTTGTGAGAAGGATGACCTAATTAAGCAATATTTTTAAGTACATTCTCGCTTGTAAATGAAAAGCTGCATGGATGAATAAAAATTAAAGCAGTGCGGAATAGCAGCCTGCTGATATCTACTTTCTGCTTCTTATTCTCCACGTATTTACAGTTTGTTTTTTATTTGGGTGAGTAATCCTTATATTTATGTGAGCTCTGTCGCACTTTTATATTAAAGATATTTAGTGTGCTGAATTGACTTTTGCTTGGCTGAGTCATTTAGAATAGTTTCTGTGAATGTGCATTTCCCATATATTCCAAAACTGACCTGTGGAACATCATCATCAAATATATATTTAAAAAATGGAGTGAATAAAAATCTACGGAAGTTTGTTTGTTCAGCCGTAAGTAAAATTCATAAATTAGGCGGTTTGCCAATAACGATTTTGATCTTACGATACCTTAAACTAATTACAGTTTATCAACGCACATTGATGATAATTCCAGTCTTATTTTGCCAGTGAATAACTAATATTCCGTTTCAAAATCACAGATATTGAAGCTTTTAACCCTTGTTGTAACAATTTATACCATTTGCGAGCATCAAACAACCACAGAAGGAGTTTAGAAAGGAAACTTACAATGAATAAATTATTCATTTTGTAAAAATATTGAAAGCATTGCAAGGTAGAGTTTTGCAAGTATTTAATAAATTATTTACTTTGCAGTCAAAGCACTTTCAAAGAATCAATTGAAAAGGATTTCAATATAATAATTACAAACACTCTCTTTCTTTGTCCTGGCAAATTTTTGGACTGTCAAAGCTTAACAAGCTTTCACTTGAAAAAACTGAACTTTGCTAGTGAAAACATAATCCAACGGTTATTATGGACGAGCTACAAAGGAATTATATTACTCAAAATATTTCCGACCTTGTCGATCTTGTACTGGAAGAAAGAGAGTTTTTGAAAGGATGACTTAGCCATTTTAGTGAATTCAGTTTAATTTTAATAATGCTTTTAAATGAAAATGATTATCGTTAATTTTTGAAGGCAGCAATACGAACGAAAGAGAAACGGTACGTTGTTTTATCATCCCGTGTGTGCAGAAAGCGATCTCATATGGGAATTGATTACCGAGCCGAAGGAGGCTTTCAAAGTGGAACTGTACAAATTCTAAACAAACTGACTATAAAAACAAAAAATCCTAGGAAAATACCTAGGTTTACATTTTCGGTAGAAAAAATAAATATGCCGAAGCTGGTAGGATTAGTCCTCCCGGTACTTTCATGTTTCATAATTGGATTCTGCCGAAGGATATTTCAAGTAGTGATTCCAATGTGTATTTAAAATTTCATTGTCCATGTCGTATTAGGGGAAATGCGTTTTCCTTTTAAGGGGTTTAGAGGGAAGGTTTTCGAAGGGAATGAGTGATGGATGGTAATTAGCCAACACTAACTACTAACTCTAAGCTTGCTCGAATTCTTTCAATCCTTTTCTTAGCACTTAGACTTTGTATTGGCAACAGAGTGCATCTGTGATAAAAACAGTTTCAACTATAGTACAGAAAAGTTTCAGTTTCCATGCAGCAATTATTTTTAAAACTTAGTTATTTACGTACCTTACAAATAGTTTTATTGTTAAAAGGAGTTCTCGTCAGCTGAGTAAAACTGCCTATGAAATGGTTATAGTAATGAAGTAAGAAGACAGAAATTTAATACGGGATAATACGGGTGCGAGATAAGTATACTTAACTATGCATGATGTGAGTTTGAATTCAAGAATGGATACAAGTCCTAGAAAAAGATATGTCCTGACTAGTGACATTTCTACATATCATGTAATTTATAGCCCATGTCCTTAGATTTACAAGCAGACCAGGTATTTAAGTTAAATATGCAGTTTGCATTTTTACATTGCATAGCATGCTCACAAGCATACAGATCTACACGAATCAATGTTCCAGTGCTGAAGTATGCTCTTTTACATACTTTTTTAAATCTATGGCCCTTATAGTTTAAAGTGGAAATTTTATAATAAAATGTGGGTGTGGTCCGCCTTAAAGTGCAAAAACTTAGATGTGGTAAAAGTCGGTTATTTTTATGTGGTCTGCTGAGTTTATAGTGGGTCCACTAAATGCGAGCCTTTCAATTGAGACTCAATTGAGAACTACCCAGAACTTACTGTGAGTCCAAACATAAACCGACGGTTATTATGGACGAGCTACAAAGGAATTATATTACTCAAAATATTTCCGATCTTGTCGAATTTACAATGTTCAATACAACATGTGCTGCTGTATTGGAAAAACAGGAGTTTTTGGAAACGATGACTTGGCTATTTTGGTGAGTTCTGGTTAATGTTTAATAAAGATTTAAAAAAAATATATTTTATGGCTACTTATGAATTTTTGTAGACAGCAATACAAAACGAAAAAGAAAAGGTTGTTTTTATCATCTCGTTATGCGGAAGGCAAATTCATACGTGCACTTGATAAACTGCGCTGGATAGAGGCTTTCAAACTTGGCTGTACAAATTCTAAATCAACTGGCTATAGAAAGGGACAAATATAACTTTGCAGATTTATATAAGAAATCCTCGCTATTTTTGTAAGAAAACCTGCGTATGAGAGAATTGCGATGAAATGTCAGAAACATGAATCTTTTTATAGCCAGTTGATTTAGAATTTGTACAGCGCCAAGTTTGAAAGCCTCTATCCAGCGCAGTTATCAAGTGCACGTATGAATTTGCCTTCCGCATAACGAGATGATAAAAAAACAACCTTTTCTTTTTCGTTTTGTATTGCTGTCTACAAAAATTCATAAGTAGCCATAAAATATATTTTTTTTAAATCTTATTAAACATTAACCAGAACTCACCAAAATAGCCAAGTCATCGTTTCCAAAAAACTCCTGTTTTTTCAATACAGCAGCACATGTTGTATTGAAACATTGTAAATTCGACAAGATCGGAAATATTTTGAGTAATATAATTCCTTTGTAGCTCGTCCATAATAACGTCGGTTTATGTTTGACTCACAGTAAGTTCTGGGCTATTTCAATTGAGTCTCAATTGAAAAGGCATGCATTTAGTGGACCCACTATAAAAACTCAGCAGACCACATAAAAATAACCGACTTTTACCACATCTAAGTTTTTGCACTTTAAGGCGGACCACACCCACATTTATTATAAAATTTCCACTTTAAACTATAAGGGCCCATAGATTTAAAAAAAGTATGTAAAAGAGCATACTTCAGCACTGGAACATTGATTCGTGTGATCTGTATGCTTGTGAGCATGCTATGCAATGAAAAAAATGCAAACGGCATATTTAACTTAAATACCTGGTTCTGCTTGTAAATCTAAGGACATGGGCTGATAAATTACATGATATGTAGAAAATGTCACTAGTCAGGGACATATCTTTTTCTAGACTTGTATCATTCTTGAATTCAAACTCACATCATGCATAGTTAAGTATACTTATCTCGCACCCGTATTATCCCGTATTAAATTCCTGTCTTCTTACTTCGTTACTGCAACCATTTCATAGGCAGTTTTAGGCAGCTGACGAGAATTCGTTTAACAATAAAACTATTTGTAAACAACTAAGTTTTAAAAGTAATTGCTGCATGGAAACTGATAGTTTTTCTGTACTGTAGTTGAAACTGTGTTTATCACAGATGCATGTGACAAAGCACTCTGTTGCCAATACAAAGTCTAAGTGCTAAGAAAAGGATTGAAAGAATTCGAGCAAGCTTAGAGTTAGTAGTTAGTGTTTGCTAATTACCATTCATCACTCATTCCCTTCGAAAACCTTCCCTCTAAACCCTTAAAAAGGAAAACGCATTTCCCCTAATACGACATGGACAATGAAATTTTAAATACACATTGGAATCACTACTTGAAATATCCTTCGCAGAATCCAATTATGAAACATGAAAGTACCGGGAGGACTAATCCTACCAGCTTCGGCATATTTATTTTTCTACCGAAAATGTTAAACCTAGGTATTTTCCTAGGATTTTTTGTTTTTATAGTCAGTTTGTTTAGAATTTGTACAGTTCCACTTTGAAAAGCCTCCCTTCGGCTCGGTAATCAATTCCCCATATGAGATCGCTTTCTGCACAACGGGATGATAAAAACAACGTACCGTTTCTCTTTCGTTCGTATTGCTGCCTTCAAAAATTAACGATAATCATTTTCATTTAAAAGCATTATTAAAAATTAAACTGAATTCACTAAAATGGCTAAGTCATCCTTTCAAAAACTCTCTTTTCTTCCAGTACAAGATCGACAAGGTCGGAAATAATTTGAGTAATATAATTCCTTTGTAGCTCGTCCATAATAACCGTTGATTATGTTTTCACTAGCAAAGTTCAGTTTTTTCAAGTGAAAGCTTGTTAAGCTTTGACAGTCCAAAAATTTGCCAGGACAAAGAAAGAGAGTGTTTGTAATTATTATATTGAAATCCTTTTCAATTGATTCTTTGAAAGTGCTTTGACTGCCAAAGTAAATAATTTATTAAATACTTGCAAAACTCTACCTTGCAATGCTTTCAATTTTTACAAAATGAATAATTTATTCATCTGTAAGTTTCCTTTCTAAACTCCTTCTGTGGTTGTTTGATGCTCGCAAATGGTATAAATTGTTACAACAAGGGTTAAAAGCTATAATATCCGTGATTTTGAAACGGAATATTAGTTATTCACCTGGCAAAATAAGACTGGAATTATCATCAATGTGCGTTGGTAAACTGTAATTAGTTTAAGGTATCGTAAGATCAAAATCGTTATTGGCAAACCGCCCTAATTTATGAATTTCACTTACGGCTGAACAAAACAAACTTCCGTAGATTATTATTCACTCCATTTTTTAAATATATTTGATGATGATGTTCCACATGTCAGTTTTGGAATATGTGGGAAATGCACATTCACAGAAACTATTCTAAAGATGACTCAGCCAAGCAAAATTCAATTGAGTACACTAACAACCTTTAATATGAAAATGCGAAAGAGCTCATATATAAGGATTATTCGCCCAAATAAAAAACAAACTGTAAATACGTGGAGAATAAGAAGCAGAAAGTAGATATCAGCAGGCTGCTATTCCGCACTGCTTTAATTTTTATTCATCCATGCAGCTTTTCATTTACAAGCGAGAATGTACTTAAAAATATTGCTTAATTAGGTCATCCTTCTCACAAAACAAGGTTACGTGTTATAAATAACAGGTTCTCATTTTTCAGTCAAAAGCAGAGAGCTATGTTTAGTCTTGACCAGTTCTCTCTGGGTTGTGGGAAATTGCGTGATACTAATTTATAAAAATACTACATGGTCTTGGAGATGAGGATAATGCACAGACACACTTACATATATGATTATATACAATTCTCAGAATTTGTTATAATGATAATTTAATCCTTACTACGGTTTATCATTTAATATGCTTAATATAGTTTGAAGAAATTCTACAATCGCCATCATCATTATCATAATGAACACGAACGACGCTCATGGATTTTGTGATCAATGAAAATGTGGTGTGTAACTGGCGTTTTAAAATTAAACATGATGACTTTGGTTTTAGTTTTCCTTGCAGCAATTAAAATTCTTACTGTGGTGTCAAAATTTAATCTAAATGTACTATGTAAATGTTTGCAACTGGGATGAGTTTGAGTTCACACAACCATTTGCATTTTTATGCAACGCCATTTTAAGGCAATAAGGCCGAAATAAATATGTGCTTAAAAACAACAAAATTATTGGTCAAATATGTTGTTAAAAACATCGCTTGAAGAATACGGTGAGATAGCAAACCTTCATTGGAAGTAAAACCAGCATTAAATATTTATTTCCACCTAAAAAGTAAATTCCTTCATAATACAAAACATTAAAAAGCATACTTGAAATGTTTCTCAATGCCTTTGAATTCCTCTTCAACCGTTTCCATAAATGTGGGAGCAGGCTAGGTGGCAAGCTCGACTCCTTAAAGTGAGCCATCAATCAGCACCTTTGTAAGATTAGCAGCCACCGACGATGGAGCATGAAAAAGAGTTTCTTTCAAAAGTAGGTTTATCGTAAAATTACCTGTTAATATTGCACCTTCGATAGCAGACACAATGAGAGACTTGTTTAAAAAATAGCATGCAAAGATTGCCTTACAATGTTGGTGATATTGATAGGAATTATAAATGCCGTAGCTCATGGAAAAAAATTTAACCTAACTACCTTTAAAACTCCGCAACACACCCGTCATTTTTTTCTCAAATCGCCTTTATTTCATTGTGTCATAATTTGTGCTGAAATAACTGAAAGGGGCAATTGAAGACAATAAAACCAAATTGTATTTCGCAAAGGTATTCAATTGTAAATGTAGGCATGGCTGCTTAAAAGTCCGCAATAAAAAATTATTATTTTTATGTCAAATGAGTCGATTGTGCTGGTATAAATGTTCTGCATAAAATTCATGAAGCTTTGTTCACTTCAATTCAATGCGTCCTGTAAACGCAACGAGTGCTCATAAAGCTCTTCTCATTGCTACAAGAGGGCATCTACAATCTCCTCGCCGAACAACAACCAGCTTTTCCTATTCACACTCAATAAAAGCTCAGGGGGAATAAGAAAGTAATAAAATGATATTGCTTCTCAAATGGAAATCATCATTACCGTCTCTCGTCAGCAAAAACCACAGCGGCCGAGCGGGGAAAGTAGTTTTCAGCCAAGTCATAGATTTTTCAAGGAGAGGGTCACCATTTCCCAACATAAAAAGACATTCATCCGATTGTATTCATTTAAGAGTTGGCAATAAGGATGGTATGGTATAAGTTGAAAACCGCCCAGTCAATCTTTTTTTACAGAAGGAACCTACTCCAGCTTTCCAACATTTTAATCAAATTAAAAACTCATTAACATCAGCAGCCTAGCCTCATCAAGTTGAAGAAAAGTTACTACTTACGAGGGAAGGTTAAAGTGAGTTGAGCTCCGATTGACACAAGATTTCGCATGGATGTTCGTTTTAGCTGTCTTATCACGTATATTGAGCATAATGTCTACATAGGCATTTGACGATTTTTGACATGCCATAAAATTCGAATTTTCTATGAGATTTTGAATGGATAAATTTAAACTGATTTCTATAAAACATTGGCCACAAAACAAATCAGTGTTTTGGTTAATTAAGCGTGGTTTCATGCAAATATCTACTAAAAAACCAACATATTATAAATTAACTCATAATTGGTATATCAATCAATTGAAATTGTTTGACCTGTGAGCCAGTAAGATACGGGAATTCTGATTTGAATTTTTAATGCATATTTATAATGTATGATAAGTACTGCAGTAGATAACTGTTAATACGTGAACTTGATAAATTTGTTAACTTCAAATCGTGGCCCTCTACCTGTGACCTCATATATCAAGACTACAATCTTGTCCCCATCCTTGACTGGCAGTATCGATAGTTTAAGTGAGAATTCAAAAAATTCAAACGGGTTTGAAGTAATTGTGATCCCAGGCAGACGACAAACTTGAGTTTATCCTGAAAAACATCCTTTTTCCTCAATCAAATCTTTAATGAAGTGACCGTTTATTGAGTTCAAATTCTCTCATGCAGCATCCCATAAGAAAATTCGAATTTTATGGCATGTCAAAAATCGGCAAAAGTTCCCATGTAGACTTGATACTCAATATTCGTGATAGGACACCTAAAACGAACATCCATGCCAAATCTTCATCAATTGGAGCTCAGCTCACTTTAACCTTCCCTCGTAAGCAGGACAATGGTAGTAATGAGGATACGAAGAAGCTTGCTCAAAAGAAGGATAACTATATCCGTAGAAAAGAATAGTTTTTTTCCTCAGCGATCCACTTGCTGTTCAATTCTGATTCCATGTCCTCTCTCAGCACGTTATAGTCTCAATTATTTTGAACGTTGTTGCTCCAGCTGGAGTTATGAGAGCATCAAAAGAACCTTCTACTGTTCCTAAACCTGCTGCAAGACATATTTCCAGGTAGCCATTATCCTGGCTATCACAAGTTAGAGTGAATATGTGCAAACACATTTTATACAACTTACTAAATACAACAGTTAGAACACAGATTCGGCAGATGAAACGAGTCTATGATTTTTTGAAATCTTGACTTATAACCGTAAATACAAGATCCCATAGTATGAAATAGTAATCGAGGGAGTAATATATCAATCTCATTTTTGCCCTTGTCAAATTACACTATTTTTACATGTATAAGTAAGATTATAAAAGATTATCTGCAATTTGAAAAGGTTTACACGGAATAACAAAACTACATGATAATAAATTGCACAATTATGTGCATTGAGTTCTATACAAACAAAAGAAGCTTATAAGCTTGTGATGAAGGATAAGAATAATTTCGGGAATATTAAAGATTGAATGATTTTGATAATTATTACAGAATTAAGCGGAGGGTACGAAGTAACGACATAGGTAAAGTAATGATGTAGACTACTAGTAAGTTTTTTATTTCTAAAAGTTTAAAAAGAGGATGCTATTTATGCTGATTTTGCAGTTGTCTGAGCTTTGCAAGCAGGCTAAAGTGTAATGCATTTTGCTCGAAGCCACACACCTATTTCATTTAAAGCAGACGGATGCAATCCTGGATGAATGCAGAGCTGTTGCTGAAACAACGTGCATGGAAGTTGATGCAGACTGCAAATACACATCTGGTGATGCTGCTGTGTTGAGGCTGAATATGTTGATGCAGAATATTGGGTACAGCGAATACGAGAGAAAAAGTTTTATTTTTGGATGGAGACAACATCGTGTTCCCTGGCGCTGTCATCAAAAGTTTATTCATATCGTGATGGGTACGGCTATGAACCAGAATTTGCAAAACTGCTGAAAAAAATGAATTATAATTATCTCGTTATTTTAACCGTTTTTTTCGAATACGTGCTTCGCAGGGAAAATGTTTAGCAGGGAAACAGGCTTGCAGGAAAACGGACATGTAGGGAAAATGGCATGCCGGAAAACTGGTCCGCAGGGAATGAGGTTTGCCGTGAAACGGACCCTTGCAGGGAACTGGGTTGGCAGGAAACAACCCTAGACCCTCTGCCACAACAGTTTGCGCATGAAAGTGGTTTACAGCAACGTCCTGTTTTTTTAATTGTCGGCAAATTTGTGCAAGAGCGAGTCAACCCGTTCTTTATCTGCTTTGATTACCAACATTTTCCCACGTGGGAGTATGTCAATCTCTACAAACAGTTTTATAGCTTCTTCAACTCTCAATATTCGTGTACAAACTGCTACAAACTCTCCAAGGCTGTGGTCCCAGTTTCCCGTAATTTTAGAATAGCATATTCCACACAAAGTAGTGATATTTGGATGTATATTGTTCTGCTTACTTCATCTGATTTATCTTTGGACCGCAATGCTTGAGTAACGTCCATTTTGTAGTCGTTCTTGAGAATTGTTACGCAATACTCAAAGTGTATTCTAAATACGGGGCTTGTTTCATAAAGCTGCTTTGCCATTCCGGGGAATTGTGAGCCATGTCCTGTGAAACACACTTTTCTCACTCCATCCGTTGACTCCACTCCTCTTATCAATTTATTCTTCTTAGTGACTTTGACTCGCATCCTCATTACATTTTGTAATTATCACTGCCCTCTGATTAAAATCCACTCGCTCTGCATTGTAAGCCAAATCTTGAATGAAACGTTCGGTGACATCCAAATGAGTCTTGCATTTGTCAAGCAGAAAATCGAAGCTTCATCTGTTTTTGCAGTAACTTTAAAGCATTTTATATTATTAGTTGCCGTAAGTATTTATACGATGAAAGGCTCTAGTTATCGTAAAGGCTTAAGAATGAAATCCAAAAATGGGAATGACTTATATCCTTTTGAATTAGCAAACTTGTCTAAAATTATGGAAAATCAATCACTGATGCACACTGTTCGTATATTTAAAAAGTATGTTTTAGCAAGCTCATTTGGCGTTTAATATAATTGATTTTATTTATAACTGGGTGAAATCTTACTAGAGACGCTACAACATTTAAAGCAAATATATTATGTAAAATATTTAAAATGCTTAATACTTCAATAGTGAATATTAAATTGTGTCAATATAATAGAACGTAAAATTTTAAATTCGTATTGAAATATGGTATCTTATTCATCCGCGTCCAGAAAAATATACGAATTGTTGTGTAATTCCCTGAAAAATTCTAGCAATTCCGCAAATGATGGTCTTTGCTCGGTTTCCAAATTCCAACAATCCAACATCTTAAGGTAACTGAAGTTACAAAATATATGTATAGTTATTCAGGTCTCAATTATTTTTAATACAATGATAACATTTAATTTACATTTTTTGGGAACCAAATTCAGGTTTTGGAAGCCGTAAACCATTTTTTAGTTCATCAGGAAAATCAATCGTCCAGTTGAAGGTGCTGTACGGGATGGAGCCTGCAATGTATATTTTTTTCAAATAAGATATTTCTCTAAGTTTTTTATTAAGTTGTGAACAACTTCTTGAATTTGTTCATTTCGGGAAAATGTAAACTTTTCTACGCGTAAGAATTTCTACGCACAATAATTGGTGCAGGGTACAGTTTCTTTGCTTGCTGTGGGGTACTTAGAAGAATTGGTGCTGAAGGGTATTCACATCAAACTCATGCACACTCACTCGGTGATACTCTTCAGCACCAACACATTGTACTCGTAACATTCTCATTTGATTGTACGGCAAATATTTAAGAATATAATCACTTAATCAGTTGTTCACAACTTGAGTACATTCTGATTACTACTCGGTTTATTTTAAGTAATAACTAACGAAAACTAGTACACTTTTACTAAAATACCTACAGTAAATATTTCCCAACAAGTCACGCCGAAACTCCAAACATCAGATTTAGAAGTAAATTCCATTTTTATAAGGGACTCATGCGCCATCCATTTCCAAGGCAAAGGCTCCTGAGACTTTTTGACATATTTTTGATAGTCATACATTTTACGGGAGAGTCCAAAGTCTCCAATTTTGCAGGTGTAATTGTCATCCAACAAAACGTTTCTTGTGGATAAATCCCCATGCACAATGTGCTTTCTTTCAATGTGATCCATTCCGCTCGATATTTCAAAACAAAATCTGCACAAGTCTTCCAAAAATAGAGTACGTTCCCGTTCCGGAATACTCAAGTCCAACTGTTCTTGCGCAGAAACCATAACATTTTTCTTCTTTCTGAGATATGGTTCCAAAGCCCCATTGGAACAAAATTCCGTGGCAACGTATAGGATTCCTGCGACAACAATAAATGTTAAGGTACAGATGATTTTAACAGTTCAATACTTAAACAACTTACCTTTATATATCTCCTTCGTATAGGCTCCAAGAAACCCGACAACATTTGGATGGTCGCCAATGTAGGAAAGTATTTTTACTTCGCACAGCACACTTTTGAAGCAAGTCTTGGAACAGTCTCTATTTGGCTGTTTAATTGCGGTTGGAGTATCATTGACTGTACCTTTGTACACAGTTCCAAAATTCCCACTACCAAGTATTGTTTGAGTGTCTGAAAAAACTGTGGCTATAGTGGCTTATAGGATATATATTTGCATGTTTTAAAAGAGTACCTATGTGTAGTTTTGACAAAGGAATGTCATATTCAGTTTTAAATTTCATATATTCGGCGTTTGCCCTGGACTCCATTGGCACCCCTATTTCTGCGTTTGCCGCAATGTTAGTTCGTCCGTTCATAAATTCTTTCACTTCCTCGTCTGATAAGAATCGGGTTAGCCTTCGATATCGAAAGTAAATATAAGAAATAATAACCAGACATAAAATCAACAGTGTTCCCGCAACTATCGAAACAATTAGGACCATATCTGAATTTGTTTCAGATTCAGGAACGAACTCTTTTGAAAGAGGTGGAGGTCGCCATGTGTCGAGATTGTTATATTCTGTGTTGAAATACTTTTTGTTAAATTTATTACAAATATAATATGTTTTGCTAAGACAGTGTTTAAAAGTTGTTCAAATTTGTAGTGCCTTACCAAATTCTCTTTCTACAAATGTGTAAGGATCACTCAAATCTGTAAAATTCTTTATTTCCCACCATCCACTCTGTGTATCCTCTTCATCAAACGCCTCAATAATTAAGTAGCTTAGATCATAAGCAGTTGCAGATTGCATAAAGTGTGAAACCGTTTTCATGTACGCATCCGAATATCCATTGCTGGGCAGTGATATATCGGTTAAGCTAACACGTAAATATAACTCCAATTGGGGTGCGAATTCCTGAAACGCTCTCTTCAAATACAGGTGAGAATCCAAAACTTTTCCCATGTGTTTCTGATTAGTTAAATCTTCAATTTGATGTTTCTCTTGGCAAATTAAGTACCCAATGTGTTCCAACATTTTCAGGATCGGTTTGCTGGAAGCATTTTTGGAGACTAGCAGTTCAATATAAGTCATACAGCAGTTGTAGTCTACCAGAATTCCTAATTTGATATTTTTCATCTTGGTTTCAGCGAATAATTTAAAAATTGGATTCAATGGATCCTCAATACAACTTAAAGTTGAGTAGTCAAAATGAATTCCATGAATTGATTTTAACCTGTTCCTTTTTAACTGGCCAAAAATCTGATTAAACAGTTTTTCATTATTTTTTCCCAATTTAGAATTCACGGTTTGGGGTATACGATAGTTTAGCAAAATTTTATTACTTCCTTCAATCAAATTGCTCTTGGTTTCCACCCAATTGCACGCCGCAATAAAATCTTTACTGTTATTGTGAAGAACAACTTGGACAAAATCAAACCTATTTAAAACAAACTGTAACATTATTTTGTATTCATCGGTGGTAATTCGTCCATTTTGTCTGATTTTTTCCGCGTCAATGACTGCACCAACATGTTGGTTCTGAAAATAGTTAGCTTTCGTAGTAGCAGGACGGGAGGTTTCCCAGTTGATACATGGATCTACCGTCAAATTATTTATACCGTCTGGAAAGTTTCGATGGATAACGTAGGGATGCAATTCAGCAAGTTTATGAGTGTCATAAAAGTTCCCAGAAACCGGCTTTAGGTAGCTAAGCCAATCTTCCAAGTTTGCAGTATCGGAACTACGAACTGCTTGCATAAGAACAACATCAGCGTTGTTTAGGGCTGCCGTTTTCCGTTTATCGTTTACCGTTTATCGTTTAAACGAAAATAAACGTAAACGAAACCGTTTTCCGTTTAGTAATTTCGTTTACCGTTTAGGAAACCGTTTAATTTTTCCGTTTAAACGATAAACGGTTTAGTAAACCGTTTAGTAAACGGTTTTCACAATGCGTGGAAAACAGTCCCTTACTCAATGCATATGATGTATGACGAAACCAATAGCAGGTTATAGGTACTACATACAAACAGATTGAAGTAACATGAGTGTGTTTTAATGAGAATAAGTGGGGTTTAAAGGGTAGAAGTGGGGTTTAATGACCGTAAGTGGGTTTTAATGGGTAGAAGTGAGGTTAAATGAGCGTAAGTGGGTTTTAATGGGTAGAAGTGGGGTTTAATGAGTAGAAGTGGATTATAATGAGCATAAACGGGTTTTAATGAGTAGAAGTGGGGTTTAATGAGTAGAAGTGGGTTTTAATGAGCATAAACGGGTTTTAATGAGTAGACGTGGGGTTTAATGGGTACAAGTGGGTTTTAATGGGTAGAAGTGGGTTTTAATCAGCACAAGTGGGTTTAAATTGACAAAAGTGGGGTTTGATGAAAAACGGTGGGTTTAAATGGGTGAAACTGGGCTTTATTGGGCATTAGTGGGTTTAAATGGGCGAAAGTGGGTTAATGAGCATTAGTGAGTTTTAATAAACATACCTACCGTAATAACATACCTATGCCCATTAAAACTAATGAATGTCCACTAAAACCCATTAGGGTTTATTAAAACTCACTAATGCTCATTTAAACCCACTTTCGCCAATTTAAAACCACTCTTTTCCATTAAAACCCACTTTCCCCCATTTAAAACCACCTTATCCATTAACGCCCACTAATGCCCATTACAACCCACTAATGCTCATTTAAACTCACTAATACCCATTTAAACTAACTAATGTTCATTAAAACTCTCTAACACCCAAAAAACCACTGTGCCCATTAAAAACCACCCTTTTCCATTGAAACCCACTTATACCCATGAAAACCCACGTATGCCCAATAAAACCCACTTATGCCCAATAAAACCCACTTATGCCCATAAAAACCCACTTATGCCCAATAAAACCCACTTATGCCCATGAAAACCCACTTATGCCAAAAAACCCCACCATGCCCATGAAAACCCACTTATGCCCCATAAAACCCACTTATGCATGAAACCCACTTATATCCCTCTTTCCATTAAAACCACGTGCCCAATAAAACCACACTTACCCACTCCCAGTCCCAGCCCCCACATTAAAAAAACCCCTAATGCCATTAGAAACCCACTTATGCCCATTAAAAACCCACTTATGCCCATGAAAAACCCACTTATGCCAATATAAAACCCACTTACATTAAAACCACTATGCCATTAAACTTAATGCCCAATAAACCCCTTTTGGCCCCATTTTAAACACCATTTAAAACCCACCAATACCATTAGAACCCCTATGCCCATTAAAGCCCACTATTGTTCATTAAAACCCACTAATGCCCATTAAAACCCACTTATGCCCATTAAAACCCACTCATGCAACCTCACTTTGTTTGTATGTACTACCTATAACCTGCCATTGCTTTCGTCATACATCATATACATGGAGACAGGGACTGTTTCCCACGCATTGTTAAAACCGTTTACTAAACGGTTTACTAAACCGTTTATCGTTTCCGTTTACTAAACTAAACGGATTTCGTTGACTGCTTTTCGTTTAGTAAACGGTCACTAAACGGTTTACTAAACGGTCTAATAAACGGTTTAATAAACGGTTTAGTAAACGATAAACGGTAAACGTGGCAGCCCTAGCGTTGTTACAGTTTGACCAGTTTATGATCGCTTCGTGACATTCATGATAGTACAAAACTCGATCGTCGCAAAAATTTGTAGCACTAAACAATTCTCTATAACTTGGAATTAAAATCGGATAAAGCATAATTCGTGCTGTAGGTTTATGTTGTAAAATGAAATCACCAAATGCCTTCGTTGCAATTAACTCTTTCCTTATAATGTTTTCATAAACGTACGAATATGCCACAGTATCCGGCAAGTCTTGTTCCTGCAAATTCATGTATGTCTTCAAAACGTAAAAACTTCCATTGATACTGTTGCAGGATTTTACCACTTCCGCTGCGGTTGAATAGTTGCGGTTTGTCACCTCATGCATCCCTACCTCACAACCAATTGCAAACTTTGACGAAATACGCTGTAAAACTTCTACAGCTAGTTTATCGGTGTTACTGTTAGTGCCAAGTTTAATATTAGTCAACAGGGTACTCACAAACAGGTGCGGAAATCGATCTGATGCCATCCATTTGTCCAATTCTAATTCAGCTGTGTGGATTTCTTTATAGTAATAACTTGTTAGAACTAAATTGAGTTTCTTGTTTTCCGCAGTCTGTAATTGGTTTTCTGATTCTTCGAGTTCACGTGCATTATTTAAATTCTTTTTCCAGTCGCCTAAAAATTTCAGTATGAAATATATATGGTTATATACATGGTAAAATTAAATAAAACAATTTATCTTACCAAAATTAAGAAACACTGAATCAAAGTATCGAGAAACGATTTCTAAAGTCTTGGGAAGATTAAGAATATCGAGGCTGTGTTCCTTGGCTATCGTTGAAAATCCATTTGACTTGTCTTTTTCAAGTGGTTTCAAGTATGAAACTTGAACAAAAATCCCTTCATCTTGATCAACAACGTTGGACCATTTTTTCGCAAAACCTTCAAACAGATGCTGTTGACATACACTTTCCACACTGCTAGTGTACAATGTTATAGGTCTGTCACTGGTCTGGTGGTCGCGGAAAAAGTATTTTAAATGTACCTGTTGGCGTGAGTGAAGGTTACTCAACCGTCTACGAAACAAACCATAGGAATCTGGTAAACCAGTAGTGTTTCCCAATGACAGGTGCACCACAACAAAGGGCGGGATAAAATTAAAGTAAGAGGTTTCACAACCAACAAGTTTTTCGTCGTAGCCAATACCCGGAACAAACGGCTTGACATTAGGTAGTATATTACTATTACGCCGCCGTAGTCATAAATTTCATCACACTGTGTATTCTGATGAAAGTTGACCAAAAGTTTAGCGCCAATTTTTGGTATCCAACTGAATCCGCTCAAATCCTTTTTTGTCTCATTTAATGAGTTTAAGCTGAGATAGAAGGGTACTTTTAATAGGCACAATGCCCCCACTAAAAATTATTTTCTAATAATCAATGCATACGTTACGTTGTGGAAAAAAATTTAATGACTACCGCGGTAATAGGTATATACTACCTACATGTCAAGCCTTTGTTCCGGGTATTGGCTAGCGACGAAAACTTGTGTACGTTGTGAAAACCTCTTTACTTAATTTATCCGCCTTGTTGTGTGTGCACCTTCATTGGGAAACATACTGGTTTTACCAGATCCTATGCTTGTTTCGTAGACGCGATGGAGTAACCTTCACTCACGCCAACAGGTACAGTTATAATACTTTTTCCAGCGACCACCAGACCAGCTGACAGACCTATAAACAACTTGTACACTTAGCAGTGTGAAAGTGTAATGCTTCAACAGCATCGCTTTGAAGGTTTTGCGAAAAAATCCGTCCAACGTCTGCGTTGATCAAGCATGAAGGGATTTTTGTTCAAGTTTCATACTTGAGAAACCACTTGAAAAGATCAAGTCAAATGGGATGTTCAACGATACCAAGGAACCACAGCCTCCGATATTCTTAAGTCTTCCCAAGACTTATAGAAATCGTTGCTCGATACTCTTGATCAGCATGTTTCTTAGATTTTGGTAAGATAAATTGTTTTATTTAATTTCCATGTTAGTATAACCATATAGCATTTCATACGGAATTTTTAGGCGACTGGAAAAAGAATTTAAATAATGCCGTGAACTCGCAAGAACAGAAAAACCAACTTACAGACTGCCGGAAAACAAGAAACTCATTTAGTCTAACAAGTTATTACTAGAAAGGAAATCACACAGCTGAATTTAGACATGGACAACATGAGATGGTCATCAGATCGATTTCCGCACTCTGGTTTGTGAGTAACCCTGTTGACTAATATTAAACTTGGCACTAACAAGTAACACCATAAAAACTAGCTGAAGAAGTTTGTACAGCCGTCATTTCGTCAAAGTTTGAATTGTGTGAGGTAGGGATGCATGAGACAGAACCGCAACTCATTCAACCGCAGCGGAAGTGCGTAAAATCCTGCAACAGTATCAATGGAAGTTTTTACGTTTAAGACATACATAGAGATTTGCACAGGACAAGACTCCGTACTTAGGCATATTTGCTACGTTTTATGAAAACTATATAGAAAAGAGTTAATTGCCAACGGAAGCATTTGCGCTGAATTTCATTTTACAACATATACCTACAGCGACGGAATTTGCTTTATCCGATTTTATTCCAAGTTAAGAAATTGTTTAGTGCCTACAAATTTTGCGAACGATCGGTTTTACTATCATGAATTCACGAAAGACGATCATAAACTGGTCAACACTGTAACACACGCTAGCCACGTTTTACCGTTTATCGTTTACTAAACCGGTTTATTAAACCGTTTATTAGACGTTTAGTAAACCGTTTAGTGACCGTTTACCTAAACGAAAAGCACGTCAACGAAATCGTTGATTTAGTAAACGGAACGATAAACGCGTTTAGTAAACCGTTTAGTAAACCGGTGTTTAACAATGCTCGGGAAACAGTCCCTGTCTCCATGTATATGATGTATGACGAAAGCAATTGGCAGCGTTATAAGTATAACCATTACAAACAAGAGGTTGCATGATGTGCGCTTTTAATGGGCATAAAGTGGAGTTTTTAATGGGCATAGTGGTTTTAATGAACAATAGTGGGTTTATTGGGCACTAGGAGTTCTAATGGTTATTGGTGGGTTTTAATGAAAACAATGTGTTTAAATGTGCCAAAAGGGGTTTATTGGGCATTAGTAAGTTTTAATGAACAATAGGGTTTAATGCGCATAACGAGCGCGTTTCATCTGTTAATTGCGTTGCGTTTATTGGGGCCATAAGTGGGTTTCATGGCATTCAGATTGGGTTTTAATGGCTAAGTGGGTTTATAATGGGCATTAGTGGTTTTAATGACGAATATGTGGCTTTAAGTGGGCAACTAGGGATTCTTAATGGTAATTGTGGTTTTATAATGAAAAACAATGCTGGTTTAAATTGCCAAAAGGGGGTTTAATTGGCATAGTAAGTTTAGTGCAACAGATAGTGGTTTTAATGGCATAGAGTTTTCATGTTATTGGTGGGTATTTATTGGCATAAGTGGGTTTTCATGGCATGAAAGTGGCGTTTTATTGGCATAAGTTGGTTTTCATGGCATTAAGTGGGTTTATTGGGCATAAGTGTGGTTCTCATGGGCATAAGGGCGGTTTTACTTGGCATAATGGGTTTTATGGGCATAAGTGGGTTTATCTGGAATAAGTGCGTTATTATTGGGCATACGTTGGGTTTTCATGGTATAAGTGGTTTCAATGGAAAAGGGTTTTTTAATGGCCACAGTGGTTTTTGGGTGTTAGAGAGTTTTAATGAACATTAGTATTTAAATGGGTATTAGTGAGTTTAAAATGAGCATTAGTGGGTTGTAATGGGCAGTTATGGGCGTTAATGGATAAGAGTGGTTTAAATGGGGGAAAGTGGGTTTTAATGGAAAGAGTATGTTTTAAAATTGGCGAAAGTGGGTTTAAATGAGCATTAGTGAGTTTTAAAAACTAATGGGTTTTAGGTGGACATTCATTAGTTTTAAATGGGCATAGTATGTTATTACGGTAGGTATGTTTATTAAAACTCACTAATGCTCATTATACCCACTTTTCGCCATTTAAACCCACTAATGCCAATAAAGCCCAGTTTCACCATTTAAACCCACCTTTTTCATCAAACCCCACTTTTGTCAATTTAAACCCATATTGTGCTGCATTCAAAAACCCCCACTTTACCCATTAACCCATTTACCCCCCCCGGTCTACTCATTAAACCCGTTTATGCTCATTAATACCCACTTCTACTCATTAAAACCCGTTTATGCTCATTAAACCCGTTTATGCTCATTAAAACCACTTCTCACTCATTAAACCCCATTTCTACCCATTAAAACCCACTTACGCTCATTTAACCTCACTTCTACCCATTAAACCCCACTTCTACCCTTTAAACCCCACTTATTCTCATTAAAACACACTCATGTTACTTCAATCTGTTTGTATGTAGTACCTATAACCTGCTATTGGTTTCGTCATACATCAT
>LJIJ01003308.1:0-19798 GCA_001718145.1 Orchesella cincta | reverse complement strand
AGCGACGAGCCTCATTTGTTCGAACTTATTCTCGAAAACTCAAGACGCCTAACCCAGCTTTTGGATCTTTGTCATCTTTCTGTCCTCTGCTTGACTCTGCCAATTTGAGGAGGGCAACTTTGGGTGGAAGACGAGCATCCATTCTTAAGGAAGGAGGAGCGAGCGAGCGCTTACGATTGATCGCTGAAGCAGCCTTTCAAGCTGTTCAACACAAAAGGAGAAGTTAGATGCGAATAATGCGCCTTACACAGCCGCTTTAAGGGACGACTTACACAATCAAAAATTTGTCAAACTCTGTTTCTGCTTAATTTTTAGTGAAGAAACTCAGCTTAGCAAGATTCAGCGGCGGCCTGCGGTTACCCAATTATCATATACTTTTTTCTACTTTTATTGAAAACATTTGGTTCCTTTCAAATAACTTATTAAAATGTTGCGTTATCAAATTGAAAAGGCTGATTGCAATATTATTAAATTAATTTGTTAGTTAGGTAGTTTGATATTTGTTAAATCTTTCCTTGCTAATTTTTAAACTCATTATAACCAAATAAATTTTACAAAAATTATTTATCAGTTTTCGAACCAACCCCTAAAATACAACACTGATTCCTTCATCCCAACTCAAGCCCATTACTAATTCTTTTTGTTTGATATTTTCATGCCCATTAATGATAATAAAACGCAGATGCGTTACAATTTTATTAAATGCAAAAAAAATTTCTTTTTTGAAAATTCATTATTAACATAGATAATTAAACTGAAGTAATATTTTAAATTGTAGTTCATTCAGTCATAATCGCTTTATACGTTACAATTTTTAAATTTTACTTTTAAACATTAAAATTTTAAAGGTCGCGACAATTAAAGTAGTTGCATTTGAACGGCTCGTTTCAAATTAAAAAACATTGTCGCAGTTATTTGAGAATCCTTGGTGTCCTAAACAAAGTTTGAAATAATAGAACCACTGTTTACTTTTTTTCCTTAATCTTTACCATTCAGCTTTTTCAAACAAACGGGGTTTGAAACCCAAAAAATACTCAGCCTACTTGCCCCAAGTTGAATTTCACAGTTTTCACAAGACAGCCCTGGATTTTCAAGACAGTCCGCCATTTGTGTTCAACAGCCCAACTACCAGAACCTATGACCATAGCTCGAGCTTTTTTAGTTTCATTTTGGCTTTTTTTTTAGTTTCAACAACACGGTGTATTTCATTTTTTTGGCATCAAAAAATCCATGCCTGGTGTATTAAATTCCTCGAATTCTCGTTCAACTTCTTTTACTGGATTCCGACCCCAATTGGCAGTGACTTTTTCAAAAGCACCACAGATAATTGAAGCGACACATCTTTCCAGTTTAATGCAACGAAGCTGACCTTAACTCTATGCAGTGAGCCTTGAACGATACTTCCGAATTTTTCTAATTCTCTTTTCGTTATTCTGCACCGCGATATATGATACGCCGTTTTGGCTTTTCCATGTTTGTAGCGATGCAATAAACACCCTTTTCACCTGTGCCCAAATATGTAGATACAAAATTGGGATGGGTTTTCAAATTCCTGCGCTTTAACTTTCATTCGTTTCAACATTTTATTGACTGATTTGTCGAACTTTCTGGGAACTCAAATTTTGCGTTTTTCTGTGATTTCCTTTTTTGCTACTCATAATCATCTCCTGATTTTTAGTGGTGCTTGTTGTTATAAACTCTAGTTTTTGGGGCAACTGAAGAAACTCGACCGGTGGTTTAGATGTTAAAACGTTTTTTTTTGTAGCCAACTCTTCCAGTCGTTGCAATGCTTTGTACAGAAAATTGAATTTAACGATCTTTTAACAAATTCAAGTTACCGACTTTTCAGTTGCCTTCCACCCACGGATGACACCCGTTAATTCATTTTATAAGTTTTGCAGTTGGCCTTCGGCCTATCCCGGTAACTTTTATCCATTTGTTTTTCCAAATGTCATGCTTTCTTCAAAACTTCTGATTTCATTGCTTCAACTTGTCATGCCTCAATTGGTCGGTAATCTCAACTGAACAAATGTCTGTAATTTGACTTTTCCATTTTTTCAGCTACTTCAACAACGGGTTTTATATCATTATTTGGTGCAGGTTGAGTACAGCTAGTTGCTTTTCTGAACATTTCTATTCGTTATTTGCACTGACTAAACTACAATTTTGCATTCGCGAATTAGTAATACATTTATGTTTCAGATAGCCCCGCTAGAAGCTGTCACCCAGGCCATCGAGCATGCAATGGACTTCGATATTTTCAATTACCACGGCTCTTAACACGTCCCTAATGCCTTAAGAAGACATTTTTTGAGCCATATTTTTATGGAAGAATTGTAGTCGGCTGTGCTCTTCATTCTCCTTGAAGCCTGCATAGTTTTTTTCTCCTGATGACTGTGGTGCCGATTATTCACAATAATTTACACGCCTCTGTGACTCTTCCATCGTATTTACTTATGTTGCCCGATTCAGATAGTAAGTTGCTGATTGAAGACAGCACAAGTTCGATTCTCGTCAATCAATCAATTAGTTTATTATGGCCTTAATTCGCCAGATTGGCAATGGTAGTTACTCAGAAAGATATGTCGTGAACATTGCTCGACGAACGACGAGCGAGGTCGGATGATGAATGAAATCATCATCGCAATGAGAATCATTAAGCAATACACCCTGGGAAAAACCATTTTCAGCAGTGATTCATAAACTCAGAGAGTAAGCGCATTTGACATTAGACAAAGGACCAGTTTTCTCAGTCATAACCACTTTTACGTCTATTTAAGGTTAGAAGTTCAAGCTTTGACGAAGCGACTGCATCTCAAGGCTTCTACATGTCAATGTACACCTCAACCCTGAAGCTAGTCATTTTCCTTACGGTTCTAACCTATGTACTTCAAGGCAACGAGCCGACAGCAGATAAAGTATTCTTCTTATCTTCAGTCTACTTCACAATGGTTCAGTCAATGATTTATTGGATTCCACAAGCTATTTCGGGATTGGGTGAAATTAAAGTTTCCCTTGCTAGAATGGAGGTATTTGGTAGATCTGTCACTAACTTCATAGAACTGGAAGTAGTATCCGTTTAATATTTATTAATATTTTTTACTTAAGAGCTTTTTACTTCTGGAAGAAAAGTCCGGGGGTGAAAATATGATAGTTTTCCTGAATCCTGAAAACGTCTTTCGTTTCAATAAATTGTCTTTCTGCCTACGTTAAGCCCAAATTAATTTACAATTGACTTGATGAACTGCGACAGACCATGAAAATATTTTGCAAATTTAATTCAGTTGGACAGGGGAGAAGATGATGTGGCGATATTAATTTAAGCGCAAGGAGACAAATTATCATAATCGCTGGTCGCAGTTGGCGGTCTGGATAGAGGTAAATTATATATCTAGATATGAATTAAGATGGTTTAGTAATGTGACCTTATTTATAATCATTATTCGACGGCTAACTCTGGAGATATTTGTTTTCGATACATCTTTTGAGCACCATGATATGATGATAAATACATCCTATCCTTAGTCAGCACATGCGTTCTTCTTGATTGTAGAGTCCCAGTAGCCATGCTGGAAATCGTGCTCACAATACTAAGGTCCAAATTATCTTAACTTACCATGCTCATAGGTAGCTCTTTGGCGCTTTGCTATAGTGCTATTCTGATAATATAATCATAATACTTTACCAATATTATATAGGTCTACATTCGATAAAAGGTAATACTAACATCATGACTGCTATTCATAGTTTAACGTATAAAAGATGCGCTCGATTTGCTACTTTATGAAAACGAACGATTTTAGCAGAGTCCTTGGAATTGTGATTGTTGACCAAGACTCATATACAGCTGTTTGGTCCGAGGCGCTATTCTATCCTGTTCAGAGCTTGCGGGCCCGAAGAAGACGATGGGTAAAAAACTTCGGAATGGCTTGCATGTCCTCGCATATATCCTGAATTCAACCTCGCAGTTACATGTGATACAACTGAAATTATGAATGAATTTCGTACTGTCATCGATAGTTCATATTGAGTTTACCTCCATAGCCAGTGAGCTCATAGCCAACTGCTGTATCGTTGCTGTTTTGCTTACCAAAGGCATAACATCAGACATTATTTACTTGTTTGTTGTCTTTGCACCCAAATTCCGATTACTAGAGCCACAGTGTCGGATCCACACACAAGGTGAGCAGTCATACTGGCATGTTTGCGCACACAGAGTGGTCACTACTAGTGGAGAACGCTCAGTTTTATAATATAGCAGGATGTATGTTGGTGATCGTGACTAAGGTTGTACAACGGAAATCCTAACTTTCTCGGTGTAGTTATACTTCTCCAGAGAACAGAGCCGTATTATATAGGCATTTGCTCCATTAATAAGTTCAGGACTTTCTGATGTATTGAGTTCTTATCATAGATTACTGCGCATATAGTCAGACATTTGCGATATCATATTTACTCGAATTTAGTCTCTCCTTTTCAGGGCGGTGTTTGTCTCCTGCACAAGAGCTGTCCACATTACCAGCAGAGTAGATTCTTTTATGGTCGATGTTTCGTGGGTATTCCACTCTCTCTCAGATCATATACTGAATATACTTGGTTTCTCGACTTCGAGTTGTAAAGATTGGGAGAGAACAAAGGTGAATGATTATCAATACTTAGTGTCAGTTCCGCCTCTAGATGAGATATCTAGGTCAATTTCGATGACAATCTGTATGTGTTAGACACGCAAAATTGGTCAGCATTTAGTATCACGTTTGATTTAAATGATAACTTTGTTCTTAATATTGGATAGCCAGAAGTTATTGATTTAGTCAGACTCGCAGAGTAGCAAGAAACTTGCCGCAGAAAAGAAAGCCAACTGGCTCATTGAGTCCTGCGAATTTATGGGGAATCAATGGAGACTGCGCTAAGTATTGCACTAATAATAATACTTGAGTCTCTAAAAACATTCAGTGTCTATCTCTGATAGCCCACATGTGGCTCTCAGTGGACAGACTACACTAGTAGGTATTCATCATGGTATACTATTTTTTATAGTTGCAATAGTTTGCTCCTTTATAAATGCCCTCATTCTGAAAGGCTATTAAGTCTGAGTTTTTGATTCATAAAATGGTATCAAAACGTGCAAAGTATGACTCTGAGGACACTCACGTAAAAAAGAAGTCGAAGAGATGATGATTTACTACTACTGTACTGAAATATAGCGATACATTTTGTACTACCTATCTTGTGGTCTATTCGCAGTTAGCTATTCATTTTGCTGGTAAGATTCTATCATGGAGAGCCTGATATGAGGGCTTTTGACGTATTTATACTTAGTATTGATAGAGCTATGATCTAGCCGTCCTACAGGCTTGTAGTAAAGTCAGGGGTTTCGAACCAGACTGCACAACACTCAATATATATGCCTTACTCACTCAAGTTATGGAATATCGCTTCTTAAGCTCGATCATCTATTATATGAATGAGATTCTCTGCTTCAGGTACAAGACTCGATAACACTATGGTACCAGTTACCTATTCTTAGTGCTTTTATGAAAGCCCGCTCCGCTTAATATAAAGCTGCTCTACATAGATTATTAAGTTATATTAGAAGTAGCTTCTCTCGCCCAATGAAACTATCGTCTTTAACTACGAAGGATGTTTCGGTTCTCAATGTGTATTCCGCCGTTTGAACTGTCGCGCCACCATACTCCATTACTATCTGATGATTGCTCACAAGTTTAATATATCATTCGCAAATAGTAATGATGGGTGTTATACTCGCCTACTTCTGTGCCATCGTCATTTCTGTGACTCAGCATATTCACCACATGATGAATTGACTTCAGCCAATCCTCCTTTTTGAGTACTCTATTTGCATTTGGCGTATTGCTGGTTATGAGATATGCATGGATTAAGAACAAATTTGGTGATGCGAGATGCTCAGGCATAGAATAAAAAGTTAATGATCGAGAGTATATCTCAACACGTGTACGCTCATATATGAAAATATAGCTACTTAATCTCGCATAAATTGAGTGTGATAAATTTCTTTTCTTGTATTTATTCAATATAACCATCTTTTGTTTAAGTTATACGCAGATATTTTTCTTACACACTGCCCTGGCCGGTTGCCCATAAACCTACGCAGCCCGCTCAGGTTCTTTATTGAACCGGTTCTTAATCTTGAAAACTTGTAGGTAGTTTGGTGCCAGACTGCCGAAGAATTTTAGTTCCCATCATTTCACCTTAATTGTTTAATAAAACAGAATGTAATTACATGTTTCGTTCGCCATATTTCCCACCAATAATAATCATTTATTGTTTATCTTATATATTACCTTTGAAAATCTGCATCTTTGAATACTGGACCTCGCACCTTCACAAACCCAATTTTGCCTATAACTAACAGAAATGTCACAACTTGTCTTCCCAAAACCAAACCGCCATGGGGCCCTCGTTTGTAATCAACTTGCCAGTAAAGAACCTTGCCAATTAAGCAGCTTCTACTGCTGTCTGTCAATATTAATCCTGAATGATATTGAGATGGCCACCTTTACTCTTTTCTATTCTGGCAAAACTGCTTGTTTTCGCGTAGCCATCGATTTGTCATATCAGCGTCATGGCCAAGGCGTCAATTACGAAAGTAGGTTTACCCATTCAGATTTCAGGCCAACGACGAGGTCTTGATTCTTTCATCTTCATGGACATGTATCACACTTTTAAATGACATGATTTGGCTATTGACGTGTTTTCGTCAGGATAACGTTTTTTAACTGATTGGATTCTTCAATAAACAGCTTGTTTTTAGACTGTGATTTGATTATTTCAAGCGGCACCTCTTCATTAAATTATATGACTCAGTTTTGCTCGAATTGTGAAGAATTGCCTGCTTTTATGTCATATCGAAGGTTTATCTTTTTTACTCAGGTAATTCGTCCTTGTAGCCTATTCATGCTGACGTTTTCTTTATGTAAGCTAAGTTCACTAGTTTGCCAATATTACATATCGGCATAATTTCACGATTGGCTATTTTCACTTCGTATTCATAAAATTGATACATGTGTCATTCAGTCGTGAATATGATATTCAGAGTGATTTTTTAGTCCTAGGCTGCCAGAGCTGCCAGCGAATACTTTAGATAAATCTTATCTGTGCTAAGGGTTAGATTCATATCTTTCTCAGAGCTGTAACAAAAGCACAACTACAAGCGATTTCTTCAATAACACATTCCTCTTATAGTTGAACATGCCTTAATTTTTCATCTTAAAGGACATGACACACAACATCGTGGTTTCTTTTCATTTCAAACTGCCCGTTGTTTTGGATTTTGGGTGGAGGTGATACTGCGTTCTATTTTTGGCGATTGTGTCCTTCAGTTTTCTTCTACTTCAGTCAAGTTAGTTGATTTCAGTTATCAATGTACAATTGAATATGATTTAAAAGTCATTGGGAATGACAGGACATTTTTTTACGAATTTAGCTAGCGACAGTGGCAATCTTGGGCTGGCAATAACATCTGCAATGTCAATTTCTGGATGGCTTCAATGTGGGTATATTACAAACGTTATTTAGAATTTTTAGAGAATTATTTATTGGTACTCTCAATTTTTTATAAGAGTTAGACATGCGTTTTATTGAGCGATACGACATATTGCATAGCTGTAGAGTCCTAAACAACATTGTTAAATGAAGTGGGAAATTTTTTAAAGTAAGTTGAAGTCCCTGTTCGTATATAACAGAGTATACCCAATTCGATTCTTAGTGATTTGTAGGATGCCGTTTAGAATCTAGGAAGTGTTTCAATCTAAGCTGGACATATGTGAATTCGCATTCTCCTTGAGTAACAAGTTTTGAGCAAGGACCTCTCGTAAACTGAAACCTCATAGAAGTGTCAAAACCAGTGATATTTGTAGTGATTAAGAGAGTTTCAAATTTCAAGCCGCCTAGTTACAATCCTGTCTCTATTAGTTCTCGGTCATATCTCGTTGAATTGTTCGTTTCTAATAAATGTGTGGTGATCTATTTGATATGAGCATGATTGGATAATATATGCACTAGAAAATGCACCATATCAATATACTGAAGCATGTTCATATGAGTGTGTACATTCTCTCCGTAGTTCATCCGCTCACGTATCGTGTAATAGTAGTTTGATCCTGTTGAGGAAACAATAGATGCATTTAGAAAGTCACATATAGTTTAACTGCGTTCATTATTTCTCAAGAGTTCGCTTGTATAATATACCATGTAAGATCAAATTATTTAGTCGGTGAACGAACTAGTCGTTATAAAACTCACAGCACAAAACTCTTGCACTCGTTCTTATAACTCTCACCTAGGCCTAATTAGACGAAATAAATTAGTTACAACGCAAATTGGTTATGATTTTATAGTATGACCTCTCGAAAGAATTATAATCTATTCATTCGTAAAGCTTGATGAAACAGTATCTAATTATCAAGCCTATTTCGCTGATTATTTGTCCATCCGATTGGATTACGAGCTGAAATATAATAGCCAATTGATAGATTGAAATCTAATAGTAAGCGCGAAATTGCGCTATTGCATTGTTAGCTTGCAGCATCTAAGATTTTAGCATTATTCCCACAGCGTTAATCTCTTTTCCATTGATATTTCTAAGGAAGTACACTCAGGAATACTCAGTAATGGATCTACTCAGTTATGAATCGAGTATACTTTACCTGGATGACGTAAAATAAGAATTGTTGAGAGACAATTGATTTAGTAGAGAGGTAAGTCTTAGAGTGTCATTTCTTTTATCTCAACATATTCTATTCATTCATCGTATATGACAGTTTGAATTGGTTATTTTAGGTGGAATTAAAAAGTGCAATTCCAGCGTTGGACTATATTGTTGCAGATGCGGGGAGTAATTTCTCATTAGGGCAACGACAGTTGGTAAAAAATTCAAAACGATGAATACATTAGTCATACATTCAAAATCAAACATACATTTCTAAAGTTGTGAACACATAAACTAAACATTTTCAAAAGGTGTGTTTAGCGAGAGCGATTCTTCGAAACAACAAAATTATCGTAATGGACGAAGCCACCGCAAATGTGGACCCACAGTGCGTATTTTACTAACTAAATAACCACCAGAACAATATCTAGTACATCAGAAATTACTTTAAAAGTATTTAATTTCGTTTAAGGACGGATAACCTCATCCAGAAAACAATACGAAAAAAGTTTGCCGATTGCTCCATTATCACAGTAGCACACCGACTGCACAGTGTCATTGACACGGATCGAATACTCGTTTTGGATAACGGATTGATTATGGTGGGTAACTGTAGATAATTATGTTTTTGCATTTTTTGCCTATGTAAGCTTTGCCACAGTCTACTAAATATTGCCTAATACAGGAGTACGATCATCCACACATTTTGCTACAAAATCCTAATGGGATTTTGACCTCGATGGTTCAACATACTGGACATTCCAGCAGCATGATGCTTAAAAGGATTGCTGCTGACGTAAGAAACTGAGAAACGAAATTACGTTAGGGAAATATGCTATTTTGTAGGAAGTCTTATTCCTTTTTCGTATGTATTTCATTCTAGACATTCATCAATCGGAGACCGTCATTTCAAGTGGAGGTCGTCGACAGGTTGGCTTCTTTGAATGATGAAGAATTTCTCAACACGACTGTTCTTGGGATGTAGTCTTAAACCTGTTAAATTGATCATTTCAATCAAATGTTGTTAATTGCAAACACCATGTAAATTATAAATTTAAAAATTATTTTAATGGCAGATTAATTAGCTTATGAAGGATTTTAAAGTTTAAGACTATGCTTAATTTGTGGTGAAAAAACACCAGCTTTGGTGAGAATGGCCGTTCAATGCGGACTCAGACGCAATCTATTTAAATGTAAAAGTCATTCACTGATTGCAAGAAACAGCTAATCTATTATTCCCTTTCACTCATCGCTTATCTGTACATCGGGCGTGGTAATTTCTTCCACCTTTTCAACTTGATTTCCTTTCAAGTGTAATTGTGGAACAAAAACATCCATTTTCCTCCCTTCGGCCATTATCGCTTCGATTTCTTCAACTCTGTTTTGGTATAAATTAGTTATTGTACACCATAATTGTAAAGTATACAATATATCAACAAGTTCCTTACGTTCGCGGTACATTACTCAACAATTCTGCCCCAGTTGCCGTGATGAGAACATCATCTTCAATTCTTACTCCTCCAAACTCATAGAATTTATTGAGTTTTTCAGGCACCAGAAACTGAGAAAGTTTGCTGTCTAATAATGCTTCTTGCAGAAGCTTAAAAAAAGTTTACACAGGTAGATTCGAGGTGTATCTTGTGGATAAACATGTCATAGTGAAATAAATACTCACATTCTCAATGAAATAACATCCGGCTCAATAGTCAGAACCATTCCAGCCTCTACGTCCTCGCAGTCCGAAGTGACTTTAGTCCAGCGACTCCAGATCTTTCAGGATGGCCTTTCAAGTAGCCTCCAACATCATGCACATCACACCCCAAAAAGTGTCCAAGACCATGGGGTTGAAAAGTGGCTCCCAAATTAACCTTTTTAAAAAGTTTAGTCCACTGTTAGAAATTTTCTAAATCTATAGGAATTCCACAAATCGTAAGTACCTTCATCATTTCATTCACATCTCCCTGTAACAGTCCATGGCTCTTCAGGCATGATAACATTGTTCGATTGGCAAGCAGATGCATGTCTACCCAACTAACTCCTAAAAATAAACCGTTAAAACTTCATAATTTTATTTCATTTCAAACTATGTCGCAATTGCATTTTCCAAAATATTACCCGGTTTAGCAGCAGCAAGAACAGCTCTATTTGCAGCCAAAACTGTGTTATAGATTATCTTCTGTTCCTCAGTAAATTTCCCATTAGCTGGGTAGGAACAAGTAATGTCCGAGGTGTAGCAGTAATACTCACCACCCATGTCAAACAAACTAAAAAACGGAATAAGCATCCTAATGTTGTGTGCATTAAAATGCATGCAAAATGTACCTTTCAAATTACCACATATCTCCATCATCAATCGTCTTATCATTCGGTGCTCCAACATGACCTGTACGATAAGAATAATTTCTTTTCATCCCAAACACTGTCATTTATATAAAATTACTAAACTAAACTTACCATAATGCAACACAGCACATTGGTCCTGACCCACAAATGCAAGTGTATGAGCAATGTCTACATCCTCCATGGAAGTAACAATACTCCAAGAAAATTGCTTCGCATTGATACTCTTTCATTCCTGGACGAACTCTTTTCATCACTTCAACATGCGCACGGGATGAAATTTCACAAACATAGCGAAGTACTTGTACCTCCAAGTCAGTTTTGATAACACGGCTTCAGAAAACAAAACGACGGAAGCCCAAATTAATGGTTAAAAGTAAAATGATATGCAGAGACAGATTATTACATCAATAATTACCATTCCGTGATTTCCTGATGCAGTAACGTGCTATCTACTTGGAACCTAAATTTTTAGTATTGAAAACCTTAGTTATTACAGCATTTGAAAAAATAGTCTACCACTTGACACCAGAAATGCTATAATCTTACTGGCTGATTCCTTCAAAAGTAGCTTCACGGCTAGTTTTCCCACTGTCACTATTTACACCATTCTAAATTAATGTTAATTATTACTATTTAATCGGCTTGAGTAACAATACCAAACGTGAATATCATGCATGTTGTCGCAACTCACAAGTGTAAGAAGATACGAAGGTCGCAGTGCCTTCAGCTTTTCCACAATCTGAAAAATTTCATTTTAATATCAATATCTACTTGTCTACTAGAGATTAATTTTTTTGCAGATGCAAAAGAATACCTCTGAGCCTTTACCTCATCCAAATAATAAACTTCATCAACTTGATATCTACTTCTGAAGCTTTCCAACGGAGCAATTCTTCCTAGCCATACCGCATACTCATCCGGAAGACGAGGGACAAACAAAATTGAGGCTCCATCCTTAACCCTAATGACACCATAGCAGTCCGGTTCTGTCACACCGAATGCCCAGTGAAAATAGGATTCCTGTTCAAATTTAAGAAATTTTGGGGTAAAATGCTAAAATAATCTTAAATGGTAGAGTCATATTACTAAATACCTGGCGAAATACTGGCCCCACATCAGAACAATAGCGAGTTTCCTCATTTCCTCCTTCCAGAACTACTACTGAATCTTTATCAACACTCGAGTTATTTTTGAGTCGTTCCACAAGCCGACTTCTGTTGAGTGCAAACAGCTCTGCTGGTACTGCCAGTATGCTCTCCCATGGAATAGTACGGGGATCTGGAAGTATGAAACAGAGGTTAAATGAAGAGATGACAAATTGATAAAAGTGCATAAAGATAAAATTTAAATCACCTAAAGCCACTGCCCATACTAAAACCTTTAATGCTGGTGTCACTAGTTTTATATTTTAAGGCACATAAAATAGACCTAATCACAGATAACAATTATTTTCTCAAGGCACAGCCAATCTTTTATTGATACTCTTGATACTTGACTTAATTAATTATTGAAAACAGGTTTTTATACCAGAAAAACAACGAGTAAACTTCTACCGCAGTATTTTTGAGAAATGTGTTTCAAGAATAACAGAATTGCAGAAAATATTTTTGTTCGTGTTTGCAGAGTAATTTCAAGGAACTGTTCATTTTGCTAAGTGGCTGGCTCATCACATAATTGGGAAAGCATTGCAAATGAGCTGCACTACAGTTTGGATGTTAATGGGTCATCAAGCTATCAACTTTGATTTGAACAGAGTTCTGATTTCATTATCTAAATTGACGATAACTAAAGCGTAAGTTTCCAACCGTCGTTGTGAAACACAGATGCGTAATATAGCAGCTATTTGCAAAACGGAAACCTATTAAAGGAAAGAACGTGCTAGTTAGGTCTTACTTTGAGAAAAGTTGCTTATTGTACAATATATATTCCAAAAATGATTATGTAGTGCTGGAGAATATTTTCATTATGATTAGATTGCAGTCGCATTGTAATGACACGTGTATGAAGTTCGTCTAATATTTTTACTTTCTTAAATAATATGCATTCCAGTCTGGATTTTCTCCTTATTTCAGTATGTGGTTTGTAGGAATTTTGGCACCCAACTTCCGTCATGGGATCGTAAACCACAAACTTTAATGGCATTGTCACTATGATGAAGCTAGCAATTCCACCACAGTTGAAGGAAATCATTACTCAAGAGCATTTTTAAGTATTTAATATTTTTGAATAGTGCAGAAGCAGTTTTTTCCTCATGTCTATAATAAGTTCCAAAACGGACTTGATTTTTACATTGTACAGCCTGAATCGGATATATACTTTAGCTGTGCGAAAGGTGAAAATACAAACTGTAGCATTCGGTCTGCTCACATTATTGGTTTGATTTGAGGATTTGAAGAAAGCAAACAGTGGATTGTCAATAATACAGGAATTTTCACTCTGGAGAGCACCCAATTTATTAAGGATTGCTGTGTTAGACGTTGGTGAATATAAAAATTGGAAAGGAAGATTTTGCAGTATTCAGTATCAGCATAAAAATCTTTTCAACGTAGACGAGGTCAGTTTGTGAACTTTGCGAGGAAGTATAAAGTTCTATATCGGGCAATAATCATTTTATATGGGAATGCATTCCAGGAATGCATTTTATTTGAACAGGCTTATCATTTCCTTTCAAAGGGATGTAGCAGATCAGATTTACAGCAGTCTGTGAACCACCGTGTGAAATCTATTATTTTTGAAGTTCAAAAGACTGCTCTTGTTCAAAGCGTTGCAAACCAAATCTCAAAATATAGAAGATTTGAACAGCAGCATGCACAAACAATTTTTCAAAGAAAATCCATGCAATGACGTTGCAGGCTGGATTTGCATTGCTGAGCATCAAAGACGCAAACATGCACGTATTTTGGTGTGCATTTGTAGATAACCTTTAGCTAACCCAGTATTAATGGAAGATTTCAAAAAGAGTAATAGCATTGTTGTCCACAACAAGTTTCATTTCAGTAAATGTCAAGGTTTTCAGTCACGAAGGCTTCGCTAATACTGCTTAGAAATTTAAAACTGTCTATTCCAGTCACAAACATGATACATCGATTTATTAGATAATTCTAGTTGATCACGAAATTGCATAATAGTTTGCTAACAAGACTCGCACCAGACTTGTTCCTCCCCCAATCCGGAAGGTCATATCACGAAAAAATAAATTTGACTGATAAAGCCAATACGGATTTTTTAAACACATGCTGCGATAATTCATTTTCCTAACATCTAAAGACAAGAAACCTATGTTACGTTATAGTTTTTAAGAGATTCATAATTTGGATGTGGGCGCCGTAATGTTGATCTACACAGAAATTGAGCCTGTTGCACTCAAACCTCGGAACAAACCCAAACAAACAAACTGAAATGAAGGAGAAAATTTTACCGGGCCATAAAAGACTTGAAATTCTTTTTACTATCAACGGAGCCGCTTCTCAAGATCAAGCTCAATGTGATAAAGGGAAGGCACCTTTTCTAAATTGAGTAATGAAGAAGATCTTCATAAGAAAAGACGAATACCAACAAAAAATGTCAGAAAATCATAAAAAATAAAAAATGTGGTAACAAACGTTTCGATGAAACGCTTGAGATAGTTGTGACTCACAACATGTGAGTGAGACGAAGAAGTGTCATTTTTGGTTAAGAAACTCACAAACAAATTTAAATGGTCTATAAAAGGTTAGAATATTTAATACAATTAATTTTTAGCAAACATAAAATGTATGCACACATTGCACACATTCAACAGAAAAGACAGATGAGATATCATTGCACAAATCACTTAAACAATTTATGTACAATTTGTAGTGCAGGTGAACTCAACCGAACCAATGCTTAACTCATTTTTAGCAATGCCAATCAGTGACAGCACCATATTTTTATACTCTACATGGAGTTAGATTAACCCATTGTTTACTCACCGACGAAGTCATCTACCCACCTACTTCATTAAATAAATTATTTTGTAAATACGTTCAATTTTAGTTGGCATCTAACTTTAACTCCTTTAAAATTGAATTTTTTCGTAGAATTATATCTTATTCATGTACACAATCAGTCTTAATTATTCCCAATCGTTTTCCGCTACATTTCTTCATGCTAAGGCATGACTGCTACACGTGCTCCCATCTCACAGGTGATGGAACATTTTCCGAATATCCCTTTGTCTTTGCGGGTGGATCATAATTTGCCACAACCACCCACTTCTTGTCACGTTCATATTGAGCAATTCCAATTCCCATGTGAGTTGTGGCTTTCCAAACAATCGAGCTAAACTGACCACTTATCGATCTCTCTTTGTTAGACTCTGGGTTGTTGAAATCATAATATGCAATCTTGTCATACCACCTTTCAATCGCATCCCTTATTGCACCAAACTTATCAGGTTCATAGCTTGTAGCCAAGTTTTCCCCATATTTGTTAGATGAAGCCTCCAATTTATTGTTTCGCACTAGGTAGTCTGCATGCTGTTGAGCGGTTCGATAAAGCTGAGAAAAATTACATGAATGTTTAAATAACAAATGTAATGTCAAATATGATCATAAATCAAACTATCTTTTGTTCACCTGAACATCTCCTCTCAAGTCTGGTACCCCATGCATTCTCCTATATTTATTATGCTCTTTTACTGCAAACTTCCAAATCTCTGTTAAATCATAAACCTCATGATTAAAACACGGTAAAATCTATTTTTATAATTATATGCTGGATAAATTTACCTGGCACTGGGCCATCAATTCTTCTAGCCCGCATGGGAGTCACACAAACACTAATTGATCTGAGCGCATTGTCAAAAGAAATGCGACCCAAATGCTCAAGTCCATTTTGACCCGAGGCGAGTTTAACTGAAGCTCCTCTACAATTTCTTTGCTCATATGCGATAATGCAAGCTCCTTGCGTATCCACAGAGGAAATTCTATTATCCCAATCACCGCCAATGGAATAGCAACCCGAGCCTAATTTTATAAACATTCTGTCTCCTTCGTAGAAAGGGTCAGAGAAAAATATGACTTCTTTACCAACACTACATTACACGGTGGGAAGCTGAGCAAAATGTAGTTCAAAATTATCGCGTGAACAAATGAACTTGTGTGAATCTTAGCTCTCTTCATTTTTAGCAATTCGTGGGAACATCACTGGAGAACTGGTCCAAGTCAAATGAATGCTGAGTGGAAACTAGGGCTAGTTTTATGAAGTGATGGGAGCATCCAATTCGTGATGGTTCTTATTTCGTTTGGACGTGCCACATAATAAGCTGTAGTCATCGTTTGAAAAGAATTTAAATGCAACTGAACATATTACGGGCACTGCAAATGACTAAGTACGAGTTTCAAACACCAAGCCAAGCATAAAATCTGCGTGTAGTGGGAATACACTATAATAATATCTCTATATATGAATGTAGAGCCATAGTGGTCATCTATTTTTTGCTTGACTCTTAAATTCGCAAAGCATAAATTTTTTGCCTTTTTCCTCCTTGATTTTATAATGGATTGTACATGAACACCAGAAGAATCGGCACGTTCTGTATAACTTATGTTTCTTGTAAAAGCCATGTTCTGCTATAATCCAGCAACAATATGTGGAATATAGCAGAACCATGGCTTTTACAAGAAACATAAGTATTACAGAACGTGCGATTCTTCTGGTGTTCATGTACAATTCATTATAAATCAAGAGAGGAAAAAGGCAAAAAATTTATGCTTTGCGAATTTAAGAGTCAAGCAAAAAATAGATGACCACTATGCGCTCTGCATTCATATATAGAGATATTATTATAGTGTATTCCACTGCACGCAGATTTTATGCTTGGTTTGGTGTTTGAAAGCCGTACTTAGTCATTGTAGTGGCCGTAATATGTTCAGTTGCATTTAAATTCTTTTCAAACGATGGCTACACCTTATTATGCGGCACGTCAAAAGAAATAAAGAACCATCACGATTTGGATGCTCCCATCACTTCATAAAACTAGCCCTAGTTTCCACTCAGCATTCATTTGACTTGGACCAGTTCTCCAGTGATGTTCCACGAATTGCTAAAAATGAAGAGAGCTAAGATTCACACAAGTTCATTTGTTCACGCGATAATTTTGAACTACATTTTGCTCAGCTTCCCACCGTGTAATGGTAGTGTTGGTAAAGAAGTCATATTTTTCTCTGACCCTTTTTATGAAGGAGACAGAATGTTTATAAAATTAGGCTCGGTTGCTATTCCATTGGCGGTGATTGGATAATAGAATTTCCTCTGTGGATACGCAAGGAGCATGCATTATCGCATATGAGCAAAGAAATTGTAGAGGAGCTTCAGTAAAACTCGCCTCGGTCAAAATGGACTTGAGCATTTGGGTCGCATTTCTTTTGACAATGCGCTCAGATCAATTAGTGTTTGTGTGACTCCCATGCGGGCTAGAAGAATTGATGGCCCAGTGCCAGGTAAGTTCATCCAGCAAATAATTATAAAAAAGTTTGTGTTATCGTGTCTTAATCATGAGTTTATGATTTAACAGAGATTTGGAAAGTTTGCAGTAAAAGAGCATAATAAATATAGGAGAATGCATGGGTCCAGACTTGAGGGGAGATGTTCAGGTAAACAAAAAATAGTTTGATTTATGATCATATTAAACATTATGATTGTTAATTAAAAATTCATATAATTTTTCTCAGCTTTATCGAACCGCTCAACAGCATGCGGACTACCTAGTGCGAAACAATAAATTGGAGGCTTCATCTAACAAATATGGGGAAAACTTGGCTACAAGCTATGAACCTGATAAGTTGGTGCAATAAGGGATGCGATTGAAAGGTGGTATGACAAGATTGCATATTATGATTTCAACAACCCAGAGTCTAACAAGAGAGATCGATAAGTGGTCAGTTTAGCTCGATTGTTTGGAAAGCCACAACTCACATGGAATTGGAATTGCTCAATATGAACGTGACAAGAAGTGGGTGGTTGTGGCCAATTATGATCCACCCGCAAAGACAAAGGGATATTCGGAAAATGTTCCATCACCGATGAGATGGGAGCACGTGTAGCAGTAGTGCATTGGTATGAAGAAATGTAGCGGAAAACGAATGGGAATATATGAGAACTGATTGAGTAAATGAATGAGATATAATTCTACAAAAAAATTAATTTTTATTAAATTAATTAGGAGTTAGAGTTAGATGCCAACTGAAATTGAACGTATTTACAAAATAATTTATTTATTGAAGTAGGTGGATGTATGCCTTAGTGGGAATGAGAATAGGTTAATCTAACTCCGTTTAAAGTTTAAAATACGCCGTTATAGTTTTAGATTACAAAAGACGTATAAAATATTGTGCTGTAACTACTTGACATTGGCTAAAAATGAGTTGAGCATTGTTCGGTTGAGTTCACCTGTACTATAAATTGTACATAAATTGTTTAAGTGATTTGTGCAGTGATATCTCATCTGTCTTTCTGTAGAATGTATGTATACAATTTAAGTTTATAAAAACTAATTGTATTAAATATTCTTACGTTTTATAGACCATTTAAATTTGTTTGTGAGTTTCTAAACCAAACATGACACGCTTTCGTCTCACTCACAAGTTTATGGTCACAACTATCTCAAGCGTTTCATCGAAACGTTTGTTACCACATTTTTTATTTTTTATGATTTTCTGACATTTTTTGTTGGTATTCGTCTTTTCACATGAAGATCTTCATATTCTTCATTACTCAATTTAGAACAGGTACCTTCCCTTTATCACATTGAGCTTGATCTTGAGAAGCGGCTCCGTTGATAGTAAAAGAATTTCAAGTCTTTTATGGCCCGGTAAAATTTTCTCCTTCATTTCAGTTTGTTTGTTTGGGTTTGCTTCGAGTTTGAGTGTAACAGGCTCAATTTCTGTGTAGATCACCATTACGGCGCCACATCCAAATTATGAATCTCTTAAAAAAACTATAACGTAAAATAGGTTTCTTGGTCTTTAGATATTAGGAAACTGAAATATCGCAGCATGTGTTTTAAAATTCCGTATTGGCTTATCAGTCAAATATTTACTATCGTCTGAACTCACGCCATTCAAAATAAAATTTTAAAATTAATAGACGCTCATGCGTAAACTTTCACACATAGAAGGACAAACGAAAAAAGCAATTGAAAAACCAATGAGTTTAATCCGACCACCATACAGTTACATTCTCCATGTAAACGATTGTTATATTAAATTCCAATCGTGAGTCCCGTGTATGAAACCACAAAGATCAAAATATTGCCGTGGAGGTTCAACATCTATCATTTATACATATCCATTCATTACCATTTTATTTAAAATCAAACAGAATGTTTGTATTTATATGAGAATGGCATATTTTCGTCATGTGGGTGGGCGTGGATGGATGGATGGATGATGGTGTCCGTCGAATAACTCAAACAAAAATTAATCAATCAACTTCAGCTTTGCATACTGATGTTTAGGTCAAGGGACGAACCCTATTGATTTGCAGTTAAATCCGGCACTTAATCATAGTTACTAATCATAATTAAGTTCATCAGGAATTAATTACATTGAACAAAATACTCACAATACCTCCATTGAGACCGGCGCTAATTACAAATACCATTGTCGTGTAGAATTTGGGATAGTGAAGGATAAGTGATAATTAAGGAGGGTAAGTGACAATTAAGGAGGATAACGTTGATAATTAAGGAGGATAGGTGATATTAACGAGGATAGTGATAATTAAGAGGATAATTGACAATTT
>LJIJ01003307.1:0-19801 GCA_001718145.1 Orchesella cincta | reverse complement strand
AACTGGAAATTGTTTAATATCAAATTAAATGCAAGAGATTGGTTGTTCTGTTAACAAGGGATTTGTGACAAAGTACTCGTGAACAGAAAGGCTTGCAACAAACCTTAGAAATGACTGATTGACGCAATAAACCTCAACAGCTAGCATGAAAATTTTTAATATGTACTCTTTGCCCAAGAGGTGTGGAACTCAATAGGCGCTACGAAGCTTGGCTTGTGCATGAACATTAACTCACTTTGCATCTCATTTTCGAAAGTCAAGGTGTTAATTTGAAGGAGGTAAGGTCACAATAATTCATTTTTTAAATTGTATGTGTATATTTTTTTCACACAAATTGATTATTTTAGTCAATTAATTAAAAGCTGACGGAGGCTTAAAACATTTTCTAAACCTTTTTTATTTGAACACAGAGCAAGAGAACAAGAATGCATGAATGGCCATGTATGAGAATACAATAAATGGTAGATATTGCAGCTCAAATAAAAGGTTTGCAAAAGGTTTTAAGCTCGTCCAGTTTGTAATTATTATGACTAGAAATAATGCAAATTTTTGAAAAAGTATAAATTTTAAATGAATTATTTTTGATGTTACCTCCTTGAAATGTAGACGACCTTGACTTTTTAGAAAATGAATGGATGAAAAAGTGAGTTATGTTCATGGCCAAAGGCAAGTTGGTAAGCGGTATGATTCCGACACTGGGCAAAGAGTAGCATATAAAAAAACACAATTTTTCATGTTTAGCTGTTGAACTGGTTTATTAGGTCATGCAGTATTGTCTAAGGTTGTTGCAGCCTTTCGTGCTCACAGTACTTTGTCAGCAAATCCCTTTTAAACAAACAACACAATCTTTGCATAATTTGGATATTTACAAAATTTCCAGTTCTTGGGCATATTTCAAGGAGCTAAGAACACTACCTCCCAAATACGGCAGATTTAATATATAGTTGCCTTCTCTTCTTTCATCACGCGGTTATTCTATTGCCTTGGAAAACATAGTGAGGAACCGAAGGTACAGGTGTTTTATCCATTCAGGTAAGCAATTCTTGGTTCTCGTCAATTGAGAAAAATGCTCCTAAATTGATTGCAGGCAGAACATTATGAATGGAGAGAGCAGGCAAGTCGGTTAATGAACGCAGCGTAGGACATTGTTTGGTAATTGAAGTTATACAACTCATGATCGCAGTTTGCCCGGCATTTGGCGATGGGTCAGAACCGATGCCGAATAATTTTAGGTAGTATAAATAAAGTACATTAATTACGCGCGAGATTAACAGGGAACGTATTGTTGGTAAATTCAATTTGGGTGTTTTTTGATTCTTGATTTTTGCCTTAAAACAATTATGCTTGTGTTTGTCATTATATTTATTTTTTGATCAATTTCAGTCGCTGGAACAACCTCCTCCAGGTTTTCATAGGCAAATCTATGTAAAATAAGCGTTATGTAACAAAACTTACGCAAGCTTGCGAATTATTTTTTCCGCATGTTTTCGATTTTGCATGGGAATAGTAGGCAAATCCTGGCTTATTTTATTTATAAGTATTTTTCAGCAAAAACTATCTTTTAAAATTTTCACTCGGACAACGCAGTACCGCCACTACTGCAATTATTCTAGGTAAACGCCATTGATTTTAATTGAGCCAGGAAAACACACCAAAGGAAAATGCTCTCTTGACCGAATAATCAGCAATCGGCGTCGCGCATTCACTAATGACCTTTGCGGCGCCACTGTTGTTTGTAATGGGATCGAAGCATGCGGCGTAATGCGCTTAGCTTCCCCTACGATCTAACTGGAGACTGGGACTCATGTGTGATGACTAGCAATTTGCTTTGGGCTTCACAATGCCGAAATGATACCTGAATGCGACGCTCTGTAGGAGGACGGATATCTCCATTTTAAGATTTGCCACCTCAACACTAACTGGTTGAAGCTGATCCTTGTAAATGTCATTGTCAGTGGCAACGTCGTGATCATTGCATTTTCAAGGAGCTAGAACACTCCTCCCAAATACCAGATTTAATATATAGTTGCCTTCTACTTTCTTTCCATCACCGTTATTCCTATTGCTTGGAAAACATTAGTGAGAACCGAAGGTACAGGTGTTTTTATCCATTCAGGTAAGCATTCTTGGTTCTCGTCAATTGAGAAAATCTCCTAAATTTGATTCAGCAGAACATTATGAAATGGAGAGACAGGCAAGTCGGTTAAAACGCACGTAAGGACATTGTTTGGTAATTGAAGTTATACAACTCATGATCGCAGTTTGCCCCATTTGCAGATGGGTCAGAACCGATGCCAATAATTTAGGTAGTATAAATAAAAGTACATTAATTACCGCATGATAACAGGGAACGATTGTTGGTAAATTCAATTTGGGCGTGTTTTGATTTCTTGATTTTTCTTAAAATTATGCTTGTGTTTGTCATATATTTATTTTTTGATCATTTCAGTCGTGGAACAACCTCCTCCAGGTTTTTCATAGGCCAAAATCTATGTAAAATAAGCGTTATGTAACACAAACTTACGCAAGCTTGCATTATTTTTCCATGTTTTCGATTTTGCATGGGGAATAGGTAGCAAATCCTGCTTATTTTATTTATAGTATTTTTTAAGCAAAAACTATCTTTTAAATATTTACTCGGACAACAGCAGTACCCCACTACCTGCAATTATTCTAGGTAAACCCCAGTTGATTTTATTTAGCCAAGGAAAACACACCAAAGGCAAAATGCTCTCTGACCGAATAATCAAGCAAATCGGCGTCCGCATTCAACTAATGACCATTTGCGGCGCCACTGTTTTTGTATGGGATCGAAACAATCGCGTAATGCGCTTAGCTTCTCCCTACGTCTACTGGAACTGGTTGTTAGATCTCATCGGTGGATACTACATTTGCTTGGCTTTCACAATCCAAATATACCTGATGCTGACCTCTGAGGAGGACACGGAATCTCACAACCCTTTTAAATTTGCCACCCTCACACTAACCTGGGTTGAACTGATCCTTGTAATGTCCATTAACTTCATGGCAACTCGTATCAAAAGGAAGAAGGTTAAGCTCGCAAACATCATGAACGAAATGTTTGCCTTTCACGACTACATCACGAAGCTGCGGAATTTAAAGGGAATTCCTGTCTCCCGAGAACAGCGAAACTTCCTCGAAATTGTGGAAGCACTAATACTCTTCATCTCAGCAATATCTCAAATATTTCCGATCTTCGTAATGGTTGCCATGTTTCACCCAATTGAGCCAATTCACAATATCCTCAAAGATTTCTTTGATTTTGATCTCACACTTGCCAATCTGCGCCTGGGGCATCTTCTATTTGTACCCTTTATGATGGGCTCGCTTTTCGTGGCAGGAAATACAATTCTGATGTTCACAATAATGGCAGCATGCTACTATGCCATTTGCACGAGTAGACTCGCGGACCTGAGCCCGGTTGGATTGGCAGAAATGAGGAATTCCTGTCGCTGTACCATTCAAACCAAAACTTATGGGGCAATGGAAGACAATGAAGTAATGCTCTACTACCTCTACAGGATTCAACAGATAATCAACGGACTCTACAACGATATTGTGGAATCAACCTTGATCTCCTTTCATTGGGTTGCAGTCATCGTCACATTTTCGGTGATGGCAGTCTTTGCCATCAAATTCCCAAAAGTGATGGAAGACACAGGTATGGTTGGGTATGTGGTCGTGTTTGGAAGCATGATACTACCCATCGTGGTTGTGTATTTGGAGTCAAGCATGCTGGGGCGGGTTGTGGACCGGTCTAATGATTTCATAATTGTTGGAAGGAAAACTGTGGGGAGGAAGACGATGTATGCCAAGTTTCTGAGCTGCAGAACCCTGTTTCTGCAGCAGGCCTATCCCTACTTCACGATTCATAAGGAGACTTTCTTAGAGTTCATGGAGGAGGCGGTGGATAGAACAATTGAATTGCTTTTGTGGTAGAATTTGAGTATATGAAAAGTTTATTATGGCGTTTTTTGTCTTGATACCTGTGCTTGCTTTGCTTTCGATTTAACTATTACAATAAATAAAGAATTTAAGTCAAGGATCACTACGTGGATTTTCGAAGATTTATTTTCACAATATAATGGTAGATTGACACACTTTCCAATATCTACTTCAATACGGTTCTATGTAATTCAATAAATGAGTCATATTAATTCTTCGCAAAAACAATGCCAATTCTTTGCAAAGTCGTTTCACATTTGCATATCACGGAGTCAACCTCAGTTGGACATTGCCTTTGGATTCTGCATTAATTTAAAAGTTTCTTCTTCCTTAGTTCACGCATTGTCGAACTGAATATTTAAGGTAGTTCATTTACTTTCGCTATTAAAATCAACTTTTGAGCTAGCTCCTTAATTTTTAAGGCTCTTTTTCTCTAATTCGCTCCTAGATTTGATCACCTTTCCACCTTATACAAACATCATTGGACAGGATTCTTACTGAAAAAAAACAGTAGAAATACAAAGGTTCGTTAACGATATGCTTTAATAATTTTTTTAGGTTTTAAGATCTGCATTTAAAATATACCTACAATTTGAGTTTAGTCTACGAAAAGTTGAAAATTGTCAATCAAGCACAATTTACAATGTAAGCTAGTTAAAACATTTTAATTCGAATACTGGTAAACCTCACGATCAAAATCTGCTCCGTTCATAAATCTAATATGTTTAAAAGTCAATTGGTTAGATAGTCAATATTTTATTTTAAATTTTGTTGTCCTGCCCTAATCGTGATTTTCAGTAACTATCCCATTGTCGATTGGTTGAATGTAGGTCATACAAATTTTTGCATGTGTCTTTTTGTATCCAATTGTTCTAGAAAATTGCGGTCAACAAAATGGCCGGCAGTCCTAATATGTGTAAAGGCACTTGTCGAATTGGATTGAGAAATCCAGAGCCAACCGTTATCAACGGATTTGAGAAACTATTCCGTACCCAAACTCTAACGGATGTGACAATTTCCTGTCAAGGTTCAACTATCAATTGTCACAAACTTGTCCTTTTGGCATGCTCTAGCATGTTTGAAAAGCATCTTCTCAGGAATGACTGTCCGCATCCAATAATTGAGATAGATGCCGGAATACAATTCCAACAGTTAACGCGTATTCTGGACTACATGTACACAGGAGAGGTTGTTGTTCCTCAAAGAGAGCTAGATGGATTTTTGAAAGCTGCAAAAGAACTGGAAGTGAAGGGGCTAATTGAGACGGACTCCAAAAGCGAAGAGCAGGAAATGACCAAGGCTAAAACTGAATCAAACAGAGCAGCCTCAACTTCCAAATGCAAGAAGTATAAAAAGTATGCAGTAAAAGACATGGTTTCCGCAATTCAAGCTGTAAAGGATGGCATGGGTGTTCTTGCCGCTGCTCGTTTGCTTAAAATTCCGGCTCGCACGCTGTACATGAAGTTGAAAAGTTTGGGGATTCCAAGGTTGGGAAATTGTCCAAATGCAAAACTCATGCGCGTAGAGAGTAGAGAAATACCTAACTCTTTGCGTAACGATAATAGTGTGGGTGAAAGTCGCTCACAAAATATGTAACATTTGGCAATTTAGACAATAAATGCAACGGGATTTGTTGCGTTAGGGAATAAAACCATTTGTAATTTAAAATTTGAAAAACGAAATAACAGGAATAAGAAACTTTATAACATTAATTTTAGTGTTATAATGTAGCCACGTATATGTTTTGTCAATCTGTTTCGTGAAATATTAAAGTCTTCCAAAATCAGTTAAATCTCATGGTCAGAATTTTACTGCGCATTATTCCAGTAAATAACACAATACGCAGTAAAGGCTTTCTAAGACCATTAAAGATTAGACAGGGAATTTTGCAGTTAAATTCCTAATATTCCTTTGGAGCCACAAAAAATGCGGGAATGTCGCCATCCATGAGCTTATCATGGAATAAATCCACAGTGTACAATTTTTATTGGTTTTTGTTTACCAGAATTGAGCAAAGCCATTAGGTAACTTTGTTAATTGAATATTTGAAGCATCTTATTGATCGTATCGTTGGCTCATTTGGTTTGACGCCATTATCTCTTATAATTTACTCACAAATTCCCGTTTGTGGCATACCTAATCATATAAAGCAGCCCATGATTCATAAATTATTTACTGAAGCAAAAGTCAAAAGCGTTGCACGTCATATTGTCATATTGATTTCCGCTTCCCTTTCGTCATAAATTTACAATTTTAATCACTTTTTCCATACCAAAATTTCTTGTGGCCGACTTTATGTCAGAAGTTTAGTTTGACACCTGTAAAAACCAATCAAGGAGTGATCAGCATTTTCTCGGCTTACATTTTTTCAAGATGGTTATCAATACAAAACCAGTATTTTATCGTGAATGTAGTTGGTGGGATCATACCATATTCGTATTTAAAGATTTACATGTTTGTTACCTCAACTGGTATTGATTTTTACTTCTGCGTCGAGAAACAGTAAATCTTGGTTAACAGCTTTTTAATAATTGAGGCTGTGTTACATCATGCCAAATACCACTTTCTTACCCATGACTTTGGGTCGTCCGCCAAACTAACCGCTGGATACCAATGAAAAAATTATAAAATAGAAGTCCATAAAAATGAGCGGAAACCGGCAGACCCCTTACTGTGAAATGGTGAAACACTCAAATCAACCATACTGTTTTTGAGAACCTTTAACTTAAGTTAAACAAAATCAAGAGTGGGTAATCAGTTGATTAGGTAATCTAATCTGATAATCGGATTGATTGATTAGTTTAATCTTTAATCAGTAATCTGAAGATGAAGAAATTCTGAAATTAATCAGTAATCAATTAATCTGACGAATTCCTACAAGCGACTTAATATACAGTACCCTGACAAAAGTATGCATCCTAAGATCTCTCACAATTAGACACCAAAATAACTTAAATGCATTAACTTTTTTCCATTACAATTTCTTGCATCAGGTCCCAAATTTAATGGAGTTTCTTGTGATGTGCTGCTTAACTCGATATCTTTAGCCGATGTTTCACAGTACCCGAAAGTATGCCGCTCCATCGAAAATTAGCGTGCCAAAAGTTTGCATCCATTTGCAGATTTCATAAATAATAACATTTAGTGAGCGATTCTTTTGTGGTAAATACTATTTCAAGTCTTCAGGGCATTGAAGACACCAAACCCTAGTGCTAAGTACCTGTTTTGACACCGCATAAGTAGAACATGGGGGCTGAATGGCATGGCATATCAAACCATATTGAAACGTCTTTCAACTGAAGCCAATGATTGAAATTAGATAATTTGATGGTTCCATGTGGTACCCAACATCGAAGATAGAACCAGCATAAAACAAATTTGCTAAACGAAGAACTACTGTCCATTAGTAAGCATCTTCAAATGAGGGCTTCCGGCAAATTTTGTCAAAATGCAGCACCAGCCTTTCAATGGGTTTGGAGTACTAGTTTTTCACTATAACTATTCGAAATCCGTGTGGCAGAACGTCAAAGTAGGCTTAAAAGAAAAGCCGCGGAAATCCGTTTAAACCCAATCAACATAAACAATAAAGTTAGTATCTACGCGAACGCAAATTGCTAGTTTTGCACCCATTTTCCCATTGTTACAATCATGCAAAGTCAATTTCCACGCGCACTTTGGAAAAATTTCCGATTGTTGGAATTATTGTGGAATTCATGTTAGGGAGGTGAGGACCAGCTTTGCATCAATATTCATGAAAATAACATACAATTAATTAATTTTACTTCAAAACAAGACTGTCCCCCAAAACACGAAAAATCCGAAATCCGGGTATTTTGAAATCGACCGGAAGCACTCAATAGGGCATTTAATTTAGAGTTTCAAAGATGATTCAGAACCGCAATCGGACGGTGCGTTGTGTGGTGTTACTAATAGACCGATCCGAAAATTGGTTTGGACGTACTGGGACATCTTTGAATTTTTGTAACTTAAAATTTGGAATATTAGTAAAAGTTTTTACAAAAAAGTAGTTTTTATTGTATTTTAATTGTAGTTTGGGTTGGTATGATGTTGTTAACAGTTAATTGATGGTGCTGTTAGGTTTTAAATATAATATAAATCATAAAAATTTGTGTTGGGGATTGGGGGGTAAAAACCTGTTTTTATTTTAACGGGAATGGTTTTGATCTGCCTTTTTCCAGGGAGACCCATTCTGAACAAAAATATTTATTAGCTTGTATGCAAAAACTCTTCCGTAGAAAGAGGATAAGAACTTTTTGTAAACATGTTTTTCCACACTGACCGGCTTGGCATTTCTTTCATAGTTTATGAATAAAAAGTACATTAAAATAAATACATTAAGTCAGTTCCCTTGTAAAAACATCATTTTTGCAAACATTATTTTGCAAGACTCTATATAAAATGCGATATATAAAAAAAACTCAGATAACATGAATGGCGAAAGGTTGTCAGAATAAAGTATCATAAAAATGGTTATATATACGCAGGGAGAATGATGTGATTCATTCGATAATAAATTGGCCAACTGCAAAAATCTGTTTTTGCATTAGTTTATCTGAATGTAGCTGGCTTGTTAGATTACCTTGTGTTTTCGTCCAGATTTCTTGTTGATACTCATTTAATTGAGATTTTATTTCACTTTCAACAAGCAACAAGAGGCCACTTGTTGAAATGATGTCAAGCATAAAAATCCTAATCTTCATTTTAACATGGAATATCTCTAAAGAACTTAATTCAAACTAATAAATCGTATAAAAACAGATATCAACCACATGCTGCTGTCAGTGATATTTGTAACATTGAGTTGATCGTTTTGCTTCTTTACAGACAAGAAATGATGGACTCAATTTTATTACTTGGAGTTTTAAAACTTTTTGTAACTTGCAGCTTGTTCATTTGTTGCGATGGAGCAACCGTGGAGTTTTTTAAGGAGATGAATTTCAAAGGTGAGTTTACATTTTTCTGTCTACAAACATGATACCGGTTGTAAAATCTTAATTGACAATATTTTTATTGCAGGTGAAATATTTCAGACAAAGTCGTCATCAAGCTGCCAGAGTGTACCTTCCGGAGTAACTCCGTACTGGTCTGTTAAATCGACCGGGTGCATTGCCGTGTTTTATAACAACGATTGCACTGCGTGCGATGCTGACCTCATTGATTTTGTCAGCAAATCGGAGACAAGCGGTCTAGGTTCTTTGAGAAAATCATACCGAGATTGCACCGATTTGGAGAAAGGTCCTCAAGTGAATTTAGATTACTATGCGGAAAGTTCGAGAGGAGGACAACGGGTCGAGTTTAGAGACATCTGCACCTGTACAAATTTGCCTTCCAATGTTACTTCGCAGTCATTAAATCTGTATGGAAACTATTTCACCTTTTATAAAGAAGCAAACTGCCACGGTAGCTCTTCTAGTATAACCGATCCAGTGAGGTACACGTTTGACAGTATTTCATCAAAAATGTCCTTCATTCCAAGGAAATTCCCAGCCATTGTCTTGTAAAGTAAGTAAAACGTCTTTTGTAATTTTTTTTTGGACGGGACGATGAGCATTCAGTAAAATGTTCCACAGTGGAAAAAATACTGCAAGCCATACCTAGCTTAAGTATTTTTAATTTTATCATTTCAGATTGGAATTGACAGCCAAACTTCTCAAATTTGAGCCGGTATCTGATTTGTCCGGCATTAAACCAACCAAAAATCTTGACAAGTCTATCCATCGCAAATATTTGTCAACAACAGCACGAAACCGGTTGAGGGAAATTATGAAACCATGATGAATACATCTAGCATTGAAATAAAGCTCTCTGATGCTTTTGATCAGATAAATACCATTGAAATGGAAAACAACACAGAATTCAGCCTTATCGTCGATTCTTCAGATCCTTTCATTACCATGTTGGAAGACCAAATTAGAAACAGTTTAGCTTTGTCTTTTCAATCAAATATTCCATCTGGCCCGTCTAACTCAACAAAATTATTTATTAAGAATAAACATTTAGAGACGATGATGATTGTGCCACCATGCACAAAATATGAGGTCACGCCATTTGGTGAAATCATAGAAAATGTTGACTTCCCTATTCGTCTGCAGATCACTGGACAGCGGGGATCAGTGAAAGTTAGAAGTGAGGACATTCAAAAAAATATTACTGGTTTTGCCAACTTAAAAAGCACGGACGACTTCAGTCTTTCTGCTGACTCCACGGCAAAGCTGAAATTGAATTACGCTGTGGACATTCAATTAAATGTGACAGCAACGCCTATTCCAGAATGTATGTCACAATTTCTTACATTTTCCTCCCAAATTTTCAAAATTGAGCAGATTACGGATAGCTCTAATTTGGAAGAGTTTGTACATCAAATTTTTGTAGAAGACAAAGAGGTATTCATCAATAATGGCACTTCACCCCAAGAAACTAATTTTGAAAAGCTAAATCATATCGCTCAAAAGGGACAATTTGAGTTTTCAGAGGAGCTTAAACGAATTAATTTTGTATCAATTGAGAAAGACTTTTGGTCCAATACTCCATTTTTAAGAGCAGCCTGGGGAGATCTGAGAAATGGGCTACCAGAAACTTATCAAAATCGACAAAACTTGAATGAACCCATAAAATTTGTCACTCAAAGTAACAAAACATTCCATCTACAGAAAAATATTAATGTTCAACCATGTCAAAAATACGAAGTCAGTTCATTTGTTGAAATTGCCGAGGATGTGGAAATGGAATATAGTTCAGCTGCGAGTGACTGGGAAGCTGGGAGATGATGTTGTTGGTGTTGATGTGATTCGGGTAACTTGGAAGGTTTGGCATTTTTTCGAATGAGAATATACCAAACGGCCCTTTGCTGAGGCAACCATTAAACTGAAGTCAACTTTTGGTGTCGGTTCTGGGGTTAATGCTGTTGGAAATCCCTTGCCGGACTGCAGATATAGGTTTATTACGTTTTCTGCCAAATATTGTGGAGCTTGAACGAGTAACCTCTGTGACAAATGAGACCAGTTTGGATCGGATAATAGCTATCGCTCCTAAGCAAGCATTCAACAACAATGGAACTACGCATCAGGAAGAAGACTATGAAGCTTTAAAAGAAGTAATTGAAACTGCAGAATTTTTACTTTCCAAGGAATTTGACTCAATTTCTTCACTGAAAGTGGGGGAGGAAGTTAAAAAAGAACTTGATAAAAACTATTCCTTTCTCGCAAGTGTTTGGACAAAGTTGACTAGTGGGTTATTCCCAAATCAATCCAAATTGAGCAAAACAACATCCTTTGAAGTGGAAAACAAGAAAGAATTTCGAGTCCAGAAAACGATTGCTGTGGCGCCATGCACGAGCTATGAGATCGACTCATTTATCCAAATGACAGAAGGTCTTGAGGTGAACTACCGTGCTATACTTGAAATCACAGGTAAACTTGGATCTGAAAAAGTGCTTGCAGAGGAAATTCGTGCCAACTTGAAAGATGTAGCTTTCATTAGCGACGGATGATTTCACTGTGATGGCCGAGACAAATATGAAGCTCATATTGAATTATGGCACCAGTTCCGGTGTGAATGTGGAAGGAAAGCAAATGCTTGATTGCCTAGCTATTCAGGCAGAAATTGTAGAAAACTGTAAGTTCGTTGGTTCCGGTTGAAGACACTTTCATTTTATTTTTTGCATGTTCCTTCTTATTATGTTATATCATTTTTCATTTGTAAACTTATTAGGAGTTAATTGAATTCGATAGTTAAACTGGTACATATTGGGTTCACTACTGTTGAGCTTCCTTAACTTGAAACCTCACGTTGTCATATTATATTATTATAACCGAAACTGGTGCTACTTTTCATACAACTATAAATTTAAAAATTGTTTAAATTGCGTTTTTGATGTGAAAATTTATTTTCACCAATAGAATTTACGTCCATATTTCACATAGGTACGTAAAAAGGAAAAACGGAAAAGCTATCTTCACTATAGCAGAAAAGAGGTTCTTGTTTCATTTCGCCTCCCTTGGTTAAGGGGGAGCTAGTGGGAGACCGCTGCCATCAGCGCTAGAAGCCGAGAAACGTTTTATTCCGACAATGAAAAACTTTTTTGCCTAGATTGTTTCCAAAGGACACCTTAAGTTGATATGATACATAAAATATGAAATAATTGGTTTTTAACGAAGAAAACCCAAAAAAGCTAGTTTTGATTCTTTCCAAGCTTCATGGCTTTGTCTTTTCATCAATTCCACGGCAGCAATAGCGGTTGTCTCCCACTAGCTCCCTATTAGCCAAGAACCTCTATTCTGCTATAGTCAAGATAGCTAAGAGGGAGCTCGTAGCAAAAATTTCGTACTCCTACCGGTACGCTTATACTTTTGGCCGTGAACATGCTGCATTAATCATGTTACGTATTGTATTTAAAAAAGGATCTATGTAGTTTATCTCGTGTCTCATCGTAGCGAAAAGCATTTCAAGACTGTATTTGACCAAACAGAGATAACTTAACTCATTTTATGCTAGCCTTTTTATTTCCATATTTGACATCCACATTTGGCTAATTGAGTCAATAGTTCCCAAGAAAACAGTCCTCGGTTTAGTAGTTAAAGTTTGTCCATAATGCGCTATTGATTCAAGAAACATATATTTAATTGTTTTTGAAACTAAACTGACTACATAAAGGAAATTATAATCGTTAGAAATTATCTGTAGAAATAGATAAACAACTAGATACCAAAACCTTGTTCAAGTTTCTTCGGCAAGTCCCATATGGTGTTTTGGCGTCATAGTTATATTTTGTTAGTTAACCAAGGACTGTACTTATTTTGATATATAGTCTTTCAATATGTATACCTACTTGCGGGTTCGTGCATAATTAATTTAGTAATTTACAGGGGAAGAAATACATATAGTTGAATTTCGGAACTGAACCATCATCATCTTACAACAACAAATTTTGAAGAAAACTGAGTGGAATCCTATACTTTGCAATATTTACTGCGCAACATATTTATTATTTGAATATGGTTTTAATGCTAGTAAGGCTTCAGCTGTTCACAGTTTAGTTGTGCATAATTAACTAGATATACTCAACCATTGCAGGTTGTACTTACAAAAGACTGATAACGGCTGTGATCGTCATGAAAATTCAACATTTGTTTAATTGGGGGAAAATTTAAACGCCATTCTTATGTAAATTTAAGCATCACAACCTATTCACACAAAAATTTAACGATGTGATTAAATCACACCTTTTCCGCTGTCAAAATATTCTTTCAAGGTATTCAAACTGCGAATTAGTTGGTAACTCTTTCTACTGAAATTAGTTTATCTGAGCAAAGACGGCACATTTAAAAACTTCTCACTTTGAAAACTGTTCACGTTATTATTTGTTCTAACATTTAGTCCAAATGTTACTAAAGTTTTAGTTCTACTAGTAAATCTATTCCTTCATACTTTAGCAAGATTTTCTGATTTAGCAAATCCTAATAATTCTCGAAAGTAAAAGTCGCGATAATGATATCTCAAAAGATAATAGAATCGTACAAGAACGCAATCCAATTTGCTCAATACTTTCCGGGATATCCAATAGCATTCATGCCCAAACGAAAAAGTTAGAAGTAAAAGACAATGGACGTCGTTAATTTATGCATCACTTTATTTGGGTACTTTGGATCCGCAGTACTTTTCAATTTTCTTTTTAAAAAATCCGATGATCATATAACTATCAAGTGTTTACAAATCTTCTGGGTCCTGCTCATTTTATTTGTGACTCAGTGTAACTATCAACTAAATCTAATTTCAAAACAATCATAGAGTTCTTCAACAACTGTGTGCTCATTGAAAAAAGAAAGCTCAAAGGTAAATTCTTCAAAAATTTCAAATGATAATTTCAACAATTTACAATAATAAAAATTCTGACTTTTTCCAGGCGGACTTGTGTATGAGCAAGACAGGAAACTTCAGTATGTTCTGGTAGGATGCTTATGGCTTCTAAAACCGATTCCAGTTTTGTCGCTTTTCTGGGGACTAGGTGGCATGCTAATGCCATGCCGACCTGTAAACTTGTATTCATTTATTACCCCGGAATCGGTTTGCAGATACGATGGTTGGTTTAAAGAAGACATTTGGAATAGCATTTGGAGCTATGGGTGGAAAACGCTTATTGGAATTTGTAATTCACTAACATTCTACGTTGCCATGGTACTGGCTGAATTGCCGATCTCCCAGATTCTATTTGGCGCACTTTGTCTGCGTGCAAATTTCATGACGGTTAAAAAAATCAGTAAGCATACAAATGCAATGGGGGTATTAAAGTTTTACAGGGAATTACATGTCTTAACTGGTCTCTACAACTATTTACATCGGCACATTATATTGGTTTTTATATGGACTGGTTGTGGTGGGCAAATAATCGCTACTTATGTTTCAATCCGTTGTATAACGTCTACTTCAACTATTCCAATGGCGTTACAAGTCGTACTCATGGTTATAGTCTTGGAAGCTTTGTTTGACATGTTGATTATATTTGGTGTGGGATCAGAAACGTTTAAACTGTCAGGGCAAGCTCTTCGACTGTTCAAAGGCAGGAAAGGATCATGAAGAAAAGTACTTTTCGTCGATGATTCAATTCACTTCCAGTTCTCATAATAGAGATCGGGGACATGAATTTTATTGAAGAAATCACGGCAGTAAATCTGCAAGATTTTAATATTATACGAATGGTAGACTTATTACTTTTAAACTGAAAAGGGTTTTAAAAGAATAATATTAAGCCTACCGGAAAGTCATTTGCATATTTAAAAGGTAGTATGTTATTGTGAAGCGTTTGCAATTGGATTCTTGGAATGGTTGGTTCAATAATGTATTTCGGCTTGCTTGATAATTAAATACCTAACTTTAATAATCATAATTTAAGAAATGTTTTATCCTGTGGTAAGTGAATACATAAAATGCAATAATTTTGTGGAAGCTTCGAGCTTTATTATCAAAAACCTTCAATCTTGGTCACGTTTTGGTTTTCCTAACAATATTGTACAAGCACGTACTCCTTTGATTTGGAAACATGTATAATGAATAAACTACATTATTGTTACAGCAGAATAGATACTTGTCTTAATGGGTACCTGCATTGACTTTCAAAATTAAAAATCAAAACTGCCGTAGAAACTCGCGTTAAAAACTGCATTAATGACCAAAATATTAAGGAATTTGGTGACTTGATAGTGGTTGTTAACCCATCAGTTCGCGTGAACAGCTTCATAGTGAGTATCTTTTTGAATCGCCATATGCTGTTCCACTAATGAAAAATTAGGGATTCCCAAAGCAGCAGATTCCTATACCAGTTTCTGAAAATTATGTCACGTTGCAAAGAGCTCCCACACTCATTCCAAATCCTATTGTAGTTTAACTTTGTTGTTGTTATTCATGAGAAGAGATAGTTGTTTTGTACATTGCTAACCCAAATCTATTAATTATAAGACAAAACATCCTTCAAATTTCAAAAACAAATTGACATATGAAAACGGAAAACAACCCCAGCGGTCAGTCGTAGTTCAAATCGACCTTTCTTCACAACTTACACAATTTAAAAGACCTTGATCACATTATTCTTTGCCAGAATGCTTTCTCAAAACATTATAGAATCATACAAAAATATCATCAATTTGGCTTCGTACTTTCCAGGATATCCAATAGCTTTCAATGCCAAAACGAGAAGTTTGGATGCGAAAAACAAGGGAAAGTCGCTAGTTTATACGTCAATTTATTTAGGTACACTGGGATCTGCAATACTTTTTAATCTCCTTTTTGTGAAATCGGATAACAAATCAAATGTTTACAAAGCTTCTGGATTTTGATAATATTCTTTGTGGTGAAAACCAACCATAAAACGAAATCAAATTTCCAAACAATCATAGGATTCTTCAACAGCTGCTTGTTAATTGAGAAAGGAAAAAATGAAGGTAAACTCATCCAAATTTTAAATTTAAAAATTATTTTATGTATAACGCTAAACGGTTATGTTTTGACATAGATGGCATCGTTTACGAACAAGACCGGAAGCTTCGGATTGGTCTGAAAGGATGTGCATGCTTTCTAAAACCGATGCCAATTTTCTCCGTTTTTTGGGGACTAAGCAGCGCAATATTACCATGTCACCCGGTAAACTATTATTCCTTCATGACGCCAGAATCTGTTTGCAGCTTTGCTAGTTGGTTCACAGAAGACGTCTGGAATAGCGTTTGGAGCTACGGATGCAAAACTTTATCGGAATTCTAATTCTCTTACATTCTACGCTGCACTGATATTAGATCCATTGCAGGTCGTCCAGATCTTGCTTGGCCACTTTGTCTTCGTGGAAATTTCATGGTTTGTTAAGCATGGTAGAACGTCAATGGAATGCGTCAGGAACTGAAGTTTTATCGGAATTGCAAGTTCTGACTGGTGTCTATAACTATTTATGCACTTTATGTGGACTGCTTGCGCTGGGCAAATACTCATCACCTACGTTTCAATCCGTTGTAGTACATCCACGTCAGCTATTCCCACCGCGTTGATCGTAGTATGCACAATATTTGTTTTTGATGGTTTGTGGGCCAAGTTGATAATGTTTGGCGTGGATCGGAAACCTTTACTTTGTCACGAAAAGCTCTTATTCTGTCTAAAAGGCGAGCAGGTATCATGCGAGATAGGTATTTCGACGATGTTTCAAGTCGCTGCCAGTTCTCAGGATAGAAATCGGGGAAATGAATTTATTGAGGCAAACACGGCGATAAATCTAGAAGATTTTAATACAAGGCGAATCGTAGACCTACTTCTTTTACATTGAAAAATAAGGTTATTGAAAAAAAACTTACGAATTAGTGTTTAATTAGTAATTCTTTGTTCACAATGATATTAGTTAACTTAATAAATGTAACTCACAAAGTGCTAGTAAAACCCTGCTACTTGGTTTGTACTGACTTTTGGATATGGCAAGAGCAAATCACTTTGAAAGTTTAGTCGTTGAAGTGAAGCCTGCATTGCTTGTCATAGAATATTGGTCATAAATGATGTAATGAATAAATTATAGTTGTTCGTTGCTAATTCTTAGACCAATAAATACTAATATAAGTGAAGACATGATCTGTTGAAATGAGCATACAATAGGTAGGCGAGTTATCTAAAAAGTGATTGTTCTAACGTTTTTATTTGACAGTGCAAACTTTTTCGGTAAACACTGAAGCCTAAGGTTTTGAATTACAGGCCTTGTCAGACTTTTGATTTTTTCCCACCTTGTATTCGTGTTAAATTAAAGAAAAATTTGGGAAGTAATAAGTTTACGCTTCTAAAAATTAGAATTTTGAAAATTTATGGAGCCATTTTTATTTATTAAACCATTTACTCTCAATAGATACTGGTCAACGCAGGATATTAAAAATTCCGCGTCTTAAACTGCATTTTAAAATTTGGTCACCCGTATTTGCTTTCAATGGACGTCATCGGATGCATGGGAATACTAATCATTGGTCGTATTCCATCTCTCCTTTGCAATACAGGCAGTTCTTTTACAACTATAACGGGGGACAACGTGACGCATTCTAAATTTTCTCAGATAATTCTATGAAAAGGGTGCCTCCTGGCAGAGACTTAAAAGCCTCGGGTTTAAGTCGACAATCCCGGAGGTATATCATTAACGTCGTCTAAAACCCCTACAGTTCTCCACATAATTAGGTTGTAATTTATCATGTTGTTATAAGTGACGCGTCTCATAGAATGTCTAATTTGTACAAACATACTATTTGACTGTTTTATAATTTGGGACTTGTCAAACAATTGTAAACTCAATTTGCTATTCTAATTTATAACTTTATAAGAAATTTCCTGAGAAAAGTACACCATGGTAGTATATTATTTACTACCGCTTAAATCTCAAAAACCATTTTAATTATCACTACAAAACCAAATTCACGTTCAATAAGAATGACATCTGCCTGTTCTTGGCTTAGGCACGTCCAAATCAACGTCAAAAATTAATTGTAGCCTTTGAAAAAGCCAAACCTTTCTGTTGTCAAAGTATTCTTTCTCTGTTCTCAAAGATTTCCAAAAAATACGAACCCGACGACTTAACTAATAATTAAAGAACTGCTTCCTTCAAAAATATTTAATTGGGCCATATAAAGCCAATAAGTTTCACGTTGAAGAAAGCTCCCACATTTAATCCGAATCATATTCAAGATAAATATTCATGTAAAATACAATATATTCATTTCGAATTTATCAAATTCTGATCTATTACGTCTTAAAATTTCCTGGCAAAAGAAAGATCTACTTTAGTTGTTTACATAAAATACAAAACAAATGTTTATTGCAATTAACCTGAATCTATCACTATCAGACTAAAAGATCGTCATTAAATTTTCTCAAAAATATTAACGGTCAGTCATAGGACAAACTTCCCACACAATCAAAATCATTTGCTACAAACGTTCAAAAAAAACAAGGCAGCAATCATGCTTTCTCAAAAAATTATAGAATCTTACAAAAACGTAGTCCAGCTGGCTTCATACTTTCCCGGATTTCCAATTTCATTCAACGCCAAAACAAACAAGCTGGAATCAAACAAAAAAGCAACCTCGCTTACATTTTCATCCATTTATTTGGGCCTCTTGGGATCCTCAATGTTACTCAATTTTCTCTTTGTAAAGTCGATAAACACATGATCATCAAATGTCTGCAAGTGTTCTGGGTCATACTAATTCAGTATTTGGTCCAATGCAATCTTACAACCAAATCCAATTTCAAACTCATCACTGCTTCTAAACAATTGCTTGTTAATAGAAACTAATAAAAAGAAAGGTAAATATTTTAAATCTAAAACAAGCTCTTTTCACAAAAAATAAATTTCACGTTCTTTTCAATTTTTCAGATGGCATTGTCTATGAACAAGATCGGAAACTTCGGTACGCCTGTTAGGCTGTGCTTGCATGATGAAACCCGTGCCAATTTTGTCCATTTTGTGGGGAATAGGCAGCACGCTCATGCCATGTCAGCCTGTAAACTTCTACTCATTTCTGACACCAGAATCGGTTTGCACCTTTGATGGCTGGTGGACAGAGAACATCTGGAATATCTTGTTGACATTTGGATGGAAGGTCTTTCTGGGTATTTCAAATTTTCTTACATTCTACACTCTACTGGTGGGTAGTCCATTGCAAGCCGTCCAGATTCTATTAGGTGCGCTATGCCTACGTGGAAATCTCATTGTGCTTTTGCGTATTCTTAAAGAAAATGTTGGTAACAAAAATACTAAAGTTTTACAGGGAATTGCAAGTTCTCAGGGGTTACATTTACATGGGCACATATATTGCTGGCATGTGGACTGGTTGCTGCTGTCAAATTCTTATTAAATTAAGTGACTGTGGCTGTTTTTTGTGAATTAACGTCTACTTACCTGTGAATTGTCATGAGAATGAGGAACTAGTTTCTGAGTATCTTGGCAAAACTGAGTGCCATGATTCAAAATCATGATGGTCCAATTATATAATGGGCGATTTCAACTTGTCTCCCAAACACAAACAATTCAACGAGCTACTAGAGCTGTGTCGGGGCAGTGATTGTGACCTTGCTGACTTCATCTCACTTCCCCAGATACATTTACGTTTGCAGCAAAGGTTCCGGTAGTGTAAGCTGGGTTGATCATTTTATCACTTCAGATACATTGCGTGACCAGATCTCAGAACATATGTGTACCTCCATCTGTGACGCCAAGTGACCACAATCAATAAGTATTATTCTGAACGTTACTGTTTCTCTTGTTAAAAAGCGCGTGAATACAAGTACGAACCGGGCACTTCAGAACCAA
>LJIJ01003306.1:0-19803 GCA_001718145.1 Orchesella cincta | reverse complement strand
GCAGCACCGAAATTGGTTACGTATCAACTATGGGCTACTTTATCACCGTTGTGGCTACTTTTTTTTATATAGATAGGTATTGTGGAACACATTCCTTTCCAAAACTGACATTTACTCACAACTAAGTAGAGTCTCATATGAGCACATATATGTAAATTGATGACATCCGTTACGTTTATCTTAACCGTTTAAAAATGAGACTTAACATATCCAATGTGGCTTCTTTTTGACTTTTTGCAATACCTATCTGTATAAATAAGGTAGCCAATTTGGTGATAAAGTAGCCAATTTGGCCATGTTTCCTGCAACTGAATTTACACTCTTCTTGACTTTGTCTATCTCATTTATTTTGTTACTTTGAGTTCTGAAAGATGATCTGAACTCACTGAGATGCAATTTTCTACTTAAATGAATGAATGAATGAAATTTTGTTTAAACACATACGTCAAAGCCTTCCAACTGCTTATTCATTAGCATCGTCTATTCTATTTTATACATTTCATCAATGCAAGCTTGCATTTACAGAAAAACAGTCTGCAGCTCCTGCTTGATAGCATAAAATAAGCAACAAAAGGGTTCGCACAAGCTTGCATTTCTGTTTACAATTTAGTTTGCCATAGAATTTACCCTATTTACTTTAGCTATCTCATCCATTCTGAAATCGCTGCTGGTTTAGCAGGGCTTGGGGAAAGATGATATAAAAGTTGAGTATTTTCCAGCTGATAACGCCTTGTTGTTTATTGAAACGACAAAATTGAAATTTATGAGAACCAAGGACGCTTTAATGTTGCTTCAGATCATTCATTGATTCTGTTTGTTTATTTAACTAGGAACCTAGACTCTAGCTGACGCTTTGTATGATTACCCACACGTGTATTTATTCAAGCGTAAAATTGCCGACTGTTGTGTTGTTTTAAATGCATGGTCCATTCAACCAAAGCAGACAATGGAATGCCAACTTAATTAAGAACTCCACGTGATCCTTTTAGCATTCGTAAACTATTTTATGGGATTCGATTTTCCAAAGTTTTCTAGCGTAATTCAAATTCCCTTGGCACAATTGTTGCAACTTTGCTCTACTTATAGTCACCACATTGCTTACTTTTTGGATCTGGCCCATTCTTCTGCTTGGAAGTCTACCTCTAAAATGCAGATGTTGATAGAATAAGTTAAGGAAAATAATTTCCCAAGAGCATAGAATGGAAGTAGCTGTATGAAAAAGGAAAAAGAAACAAAATCTCTTCAAATAAAGCTTGAAAACTTAAATAAAATATGTGTTTCTTGTATGTGCAGCATCATATTAAATTCAATGAGTTGAAACGGCAAGAAATAAATAGTATATCAAACGTTAGTAATTTATGAAGTCATTACATCTTTCATGAAGTCAGGTGTGCGACTTGTTGAGATTAATTAGAGATGCTCTTTGAATTTTTTAAAACTTTGGACCTGCCTAAACCTCTTAACGTTAATGTTAATATACATCCTTTGTAATGTTTACATTTGGAGAAAGCCATTTCACAGTTAAATTTTTTATTGACAGAAGCATTGACTTCAACACGCTTACCGTAATGTCCTTGAGCTTTCTAAGAACCCAAACCCGAAATATATGAGTCAATCTGGCAAACAAGGATCTTTAAAATTCCATTCCGTATGTGACCTTGTAAGACTTGTGACGAGGCATCCAATTGAAAACGAATTAGAGAAACTGAATTTTCTGTTTCATAGCAGAAGATATCGTAGCTCTAGGCTTTTAAACGTTTTAGCATTACGTTCTTTATTAACAATCTGCCGTATTAACAGTTGGTTCATTTGATCATCTTTGGCATTATTAAGTGTTAAGGGAATAATCCTTTGATTTCACGTTTGGAATCCTGTTTCCCAAAGATGTTTGCAATGAAATAAAAACCAAAAAATCCTAAATAGAACGAATAATTTTTACGAAAGAATTGAGCACTCTAATCGATAGGATTTTTAAAAGTTCTTGTAATCCAAAAGTAAGCTGGTTTATGCAAATAAAAAAAATAATATTTCGAAAACGAAATTCGAAATATTTTTCAATTATCTATATCGCTCATTTCCCAGTTAATGAAACGAATTTAATTTCATTAAACTCAAAATTTGTCTTAAAAATTTCTAATGAAGTTGGCATATAAAATGAAATCGTAGATTGAGTACATCAACATGCAGACCTAGTGTCATACAAAAAACATTTCATTATTTTATAAACGATTTCTACATAAACATTTCTTAAATACTTCCCACTTGCGGAGACTGCCTACGGAATTACTTTTATTATGTATTGAAACTTTATGTCATCGTCATATATACTTTGATCTTAGTAAAAGAAAAACACCAGCAGTTCCACCTCAAGTGCCTTTTTCACATTTCCTGGAAAAACAGCATGTGTCTTGATTTTTAATGAGCTCCATTTCTGTTTGCAGTTCTATTTTAGATCTTGAGAAAAGAAAACTTCTGCTGATTACAAATAAGGAAAACTGTCCGGGTATGGTAAGGTTTTAGAATTCCTATAGTAGTCATGAATACTTTGTTTTTTGTATTCAATTTTTAGTCGAATAGGATTCATATATTTTCGTAGCAAAGCAGGAAGCATATGTCGATTTGTTACATTTTGATATTTATATTAATATTTAAAAGGGCAACAATGTATTTGCAAACTCATACTATGCTGCCAGTGATGGGATGCATTTACAAACCTTATGCCAAATGAACATGTAAACATCATGTTTGACATCATCAACATGCATGACAGTTTGTTTAAATAAAAAATGAATCAAAATCATCAAAAAGTTTGTGAGTGTCGTTCCTTTTGGGCTCACATCATATATGCAGAAAGACCTTGAAACATCAAAAGAACTGGTTTGAATGTCAGACGTGCCCGTATAATAATTGCATACTTGCATCATGTATGTTAACATTTACTTCAAAATTGGGTTTTTTGCATTCTGCACTTTACGTTTAGCCGTCGTGGTGTTACTATTCTTGTGCTAAGGCTATTGTATAAATTCATTGTACATTTATTTTTCCTACAGAATTTGAAACACTTACGTGATCATATCTTCCTGTAAGCTGACCTTCCGAATTCTGCTCATGGGCAGCACAATCCTGGTATCCTGTTGGGTAGCAGAATTCGCATACCTAGCTGCAACTGCCCATACATTATAATCCTGATTCTTGCAGGCTTAACCAATCGTAATTTCGTACCTTTTAATTGTGGAATTTAAGAATTTAATTTAATGAATTTCGATTAACCTTTCAGCTGTCGATGCCATTCCCCACTCCGTTTTAAAATTTAGGGTTTATGCCTTAAACAGCGGATAACTGTGTCGTTCGCATTTGAGGATGACTAGCAGAGAACTGGCTTTCACAGTAAGTGCGGTTTAGTTATAAATTATGCATCGTAGTAATTCAGAATTATAATATTTATCCACAGCAGTCATCCAGTCATAACCCTAACAATCTTTGATTGCTCATGTGGACTGCTCTTGGCCTAATTCGATTTAAATTGTGTAGTTTTGCAGTCCAAGACGTAGTGTTCTTGACTCCAGCCTTGTCGCTTTGATCTCAGGCTGAAAGTTTTTATTAATTTTGCAAATCCCATTTCCCTGCTATCTTTCTATTCGATTTGTTGCCCGATTTTTTTGCTAGTGTAAGCCTCTTCATAGGTACTCGATTCTGTATTATCTATATATTTCTACTTGTGTATAGCACAAATAAAAAAGTTTAATGTTGTAAACATATGATTTGCGTTTATTCTATCCGCAGCTGTAAGGATGTACAGTCTTTTCATTGGAGAAAGTGGTATGATGTTAGCATTTGCGTTTTCGAGAGTTTTAAAACAGTTTTAATTCACAGTCACACAATTCGGAGAAACAGTTCACTGTAAAATAAACCTGACAATTCGAGATGTAGCGATGTACCTTTAGCGGATATAATTTGTGGCATAATTGTGTCATAAGCGAAATTTTCTATAGACTAGCTGTCGAATGATATATCGCACTCCGGCGTGTCGTTTAAAATTACATGACCTTGACCTCTGTTTCGAAATTCGATTTCAATTTGCAATGCTTAATTACAATCAGGCACTGCAGTAGCTTTCTAATTTATATCATAAGCTATCGTGACCTTTGACCCTGTTCGAAACCTCTGATTTGAATTTGTGATGCATATTCATCATCAACACAACAATATCTTTCGAATGATGTATCACAAAGCATATATGACGCTTATAAATTTAATTGCGCTTATCATTTGACCCTGTTCCCGCGACCTCAGACAACTGACCATCTACAAACGTCATCCTCCGCTTTGACCTTATCTATGGTCGATTGGTGTGAAACAAACAGAATTTCAAAATGTCAAACGGGTTCGAAGTTATCGTTGGGACAGACAGACGTCAGACGACACCACTTTAAAGGTACATCTATAATCCGTTTGAGGCATTTACGAATCAGAATCTTGTAGAGCGTAGTGGCCTTTCCGTTTCTGAGTTTCCGCTCACAAAGAATTGGTATTCGGATTAAATAACTAATGTTATGTTTTATTTCCAATTTCATTCAACTGTTAATCTTTACAGGGAAGAAATAATACAAAAATGTTAATTCAGCAAGTTTATATCAAAACTGAAAATAGCATAAACTATGTTTAATAGGGGCGTTTTTCAGGCGTTGCACTATTTAAATACAAAGCGATGCACACCAACCCACACTTTAGTGTCTTTCCTGAATCATAGAACTCATCTATGAAAGTCTATATTTTCAAAAACCGGTTATTCAGACGTGCTAGTTGAAAATAAAAAGACACAATTACACTACATAAAATTTTTAATTCGGCGTAAAAGGATAACTTCGGTTAATTGGGGGAGAACTTGATACCATTGGGTTTTTAAAAAATTTCCTGGAATAAGTTAAGCCGTTTTTATATACTTTCTAGTGAAATTAGACTACTCAACCTTTTCTCCTGTTGCTGCTAAAACAGAGGGAATCAACTTCGCTATTTATATGCTCTTTTACAACCGTTTCTGTGTTTATTTAGGTCAGCGGCTGGCCGTGTTTCGACAAGGTCACAAACTTTTAGTTTGTTGCTTAACATTGTAAAAAACTTTAAAACACGAGAGTAAGGTGTTTCGATCGGTGCCCCAAAATAAGTTTAGAAAAAGAGGTGCCTTTCGAATTTAGTAATCTGGTTTTCTCAAGTGCTTCAACACAAGTGGAGTGAGCTCACTTCAACCCAAGCCATTTCAATGGATTAAGCCACGATATGAAGTTGAGATAGAAAAGGATTAGCAACATGGTAGGTGAGCTACGTAATTCATATTAGTATAACCATATATATCAGTTGATTGAAAAGCCCAAATTCTGATGATCATGTTGAGATTTCCAATGTTGCTAGAGAAATATTTTAAGCATATTTGAAGTAGTTTTTTAGAATGGACAACAATTTCCAGTTTTAGAATTATAATCAGTATTATAAACGTCTGAGTGCTGAATAGGCTTACCACATTGGAATGTTATGGTCTTTTACGGTTTCAATGTTGATGTTGAAAAGACAATAATTTCTTTAATAGTGATACTGACTTTTGCTCCAATTCCTGCTATTCAAAGATGTGCAATAGTTTGTGCCACCAAGGAATCTAACCCTGTGCTCCGGAATTATCCCACAAAGAATGATATGTGGAAAAATTCGTAATACTTTTACGTACCATTAATGCTATAGAGATCGAAGGACAGTCTGACATAAGAACTAGGTGTAACCTTTCAAAAAAAATTTATAAAGTTAGTTTTCTTCATAAATGTTTTAAAAAACTGAGCCGTTTATGTGATCCTTCGAAGAACTGGTGATGACAGATTTAAAACAACTGGTAGCACGACTTGGGTGACAATGTCAGCATGTGGTGAAAAAACAAAAAAAGGTTGAAAATGAATGTGGCCAAATTCACAACGCATATTTAAATCACGATGCTTAACATCTAAAGTGTATAAGAAACTCAATTAGATGACTTTTCTTAAGATGAACTGCAGGTTTTTCTACGAATGCTGCATTGAAGGTGGATGACTTCACGGTGCTAATGACGGCTCATAAATCCAATTAGTTCTCTTTTAAGATTGTAACTGAAACTTCTAAAGAAAGTAGTACACGGTGTTTTATAAAGCGTCGGAAAATCCTTTCTTATTAGCTAAATATGTCCACAGGAAAAAAGTTACCAGTCCATAGACAACTCGTACAGAAATAGCTATAATCTTCCTTAAATTCTTTCAAAATTCCTTATGAACTATTATCCTTCTAATATCTATTGCAATCCCATTACACTAGAATTAGATTGGTTAAGAAATCTTGTAAGCTCAACTCCAAAAGGGGACAAAGTAAAATCACAAAATTAATTTATTATACACTAACAGTGCTCATTGATGTGTATATACTGATTGGAAATTGGAAAAGGTTTCATTCCAGAAAGCATTGACAATGCTTAGACTTACCTTTATAAGTTTATCACCAAAGTCTTCAAACTTTCAGTACACACGTTTCCTACTGCAGAGAAAAATTGACGTTGTTTAAATTCCTTGCGAATTTCCCGTCTGTTAAATGCCATTCTATTTTATTTTGTTATTAAAACAAACATTGTCTACGAGAAAATGGCCATACGAAGTAGCGTGCAATCTTCAAATGCTTCCACACTTAAAAAGACCTGTAGATTTTTCAACCAAAAACTTATAACGCTTACCTAGAAAAACAAGGGCATGGACGCGTGGGAGAAGGCATACCGGTGAATTACGGCACAAATGGTACTGAAATTCAGACTTAGCTAGATGTAAAGACCAAAAACTTCTCAGTCAGTCCTCAGCATCCAAACTGGAAAAGTGTATGCTAACGCTACTCGCATCAATAATTGTTGACGGGGCAAACTGAAACATTGTGCATAGGAATTATCACTTGTAGGGAATTGAACTTGGGCAAGTAATTTTCTACTTTCTCAAGTGAGATTAAACATCCTTCAGGAGATCGTGAAGTTGTGTAGAGTTTGAGTTTGTTTACGTTTAAGTTATTTTTGGACACAGCTGGATTTTTGTGTGGATTAAAAAAGTCATGTTGTTTTCTTGACATATTCCGCAATAATAAATTTAGACTATTATTTCAGATATTTTCATCGGGCTGTTAACCCAAACATGAATTTGTTGTGGTGAACAAAACCCAAAAGCGAATTACTAGTGGAGAATACTTCAAATTAAATTCGGACTGTTACCTAAACTATTTCAGTTTGCTGTATAATGGAAGCAAACGATATTACAAGCGTTCGAACATCCTCATCCGTGCAAATTCCTTCAACGAACTTCCTTAACGAATTAGACTTCAAAGTAACAGAATCAACTAGTTCAACTTTTACTCAAAATGTCACTGTAAAGCCACTACCAATTGATATGACGTATAATGATGGGCACAGACTCGCAATATTTTTGTACTCACTCCTGATGATTGTTTCTGCAATTGGAAATATTACAGTGTTTTCTGCAATCGTCAGGTAATTTAGAATTCTTCAACCGTAGCATATTTTGCTGAATAAGTTAGTCGCTGAACCCAAATTGATATTGTGGTCACGATTTTTCGTAAACAATGCTTGTTTTCGTATGCAGACTTTCTAGAAAGGGAAAACTTCGTCGGATTGATATACTTCTGCTGAATCTCACAATCGCCGATCTGATAGTTACGTTTGTTATGATGCCTCTTGAGGTAAAAGAAAGTCTATTTACAGCTTGGAAAGAATTTATAGCTAAACAATCACATTTTTAAACTTATTTAAACAGAAATGTGATTTGGTTTTTTAGATCGCATGGAATAGAACTGTTTCGTGGCAAGCTGGAGATACAATAATAGAATAATGTCATTTTGGCGGATTTTAGGCCTCTATCTGACAGGAAACATCCACGTTTGCATTGCTCTTGATCGATACTTTGCTGTGATGAAAGCAGCTAGAGTATCTAATGATGGAAGGAAGCGGATTATCGTAATGCTCGTTGCTGCATGGCTTGTGAGCATCGTTTGCAGTTCACCCCAAGTAAGATGTTGTAATCTAGATGGTTTTACTTTCCAGTTCGTTTCAAGTGCTCCATAAACGTATTGTATGTTATTTGATATCAATAAAACAGTCATACATCTTCCATGTGGAGAAGCATCCAGAATTCAGATGGTACGAGCAGTGCATCACGTTCAATTCGTTTCCATCGCACTGAATTGAGCTGACGTATAACCTGATCAGCTTCTTTTTCCTCTACGCGTTCCCGTTGATCATGATCATCTTCTGCTATTCCTGCGTCCTGCGCAAGATGTATAGATCCAACGCAGCAGCAAGAAATGGTACGTTAACTTCATTTTTATTGAAGATATGTGGTAAGCTTGTATTTAGCCGCAGTTAATATTAGCATAAAAATGCACCGCTTTACTTAATTCTCAGATGAGGAGCATTGTAGATCAAATATTGGAGCACTTGGTCGTGCAAAATCACGGACTTTGAAGATGTCGTTGGCAATTGTGATAACTTTTTTCTTCTGTTGGTCACCCTACAACGTTATGTCCCTATGGTAAGAGGTTTTAAAATTCTAAAATTCATTGGGCTGCTCCAAGTTTATTTTCTGTGAAGGAGAAAGCTAAATCAGGAACGCTTTTACATTAAGGTACTGGATTGACAAGGAATCCGCTCAACTTGTGGATCAGCGTGTTCAGAAAGGATTATTTATGTTTGCTTGCACTAACTCGTGTGTCAATCCCATCATCTATGGAGTTTTTCATTTCCAGTCGACAAGCAGCTGTGGGGGCATCATGCGATTTTTCAAAACAACGCAGCCAGTTTCTGCTACCTAAACCCAAATGCATCTCTTGGAGCTGCACTGACGGATTCTCAGTTCCTTTAGTATATTTATTTGATGTTCAAAATTCACCGTAAACTTTAGGTGGAAATAAAACTTTTAATTCAGTATAGTGAAATCTTGTCTGTTTCTTGAAATAATGATATGAATCATTTCAGGCGTTCTTTTATTTGATATTCATGTTGCGTTTCATTTCTCAACTCTTGGTTCAGGTAAGCTGGCAAACTCAGGTTTCAACCGATGTGTTTCAATAGCAAATGAGCTTATTTGAATGCTGATAGAAGAACTTGGAAGGAATTTCCGATTTGTAGTGATTATTCGTTTGTCACCTTGACTACACCGTGACTGTGCTGAAGTGCGGTCTCAAAATTCCCTAAGATTCACGTGTATTGAAGTCCAAGTAACTTAGAAGTTTTTTACACGTAGTTTCTTTCAAGCACCTTCTAATAAACATTCTTTATCATTTTATCTACATACCAAAGCATGATACCTCTGCCTTCATTTTTGACTAACATTTTACTCATCAGTTTTTTACTATTGTCAATTTCCAATTTGATACAAAATCCATTGCTCAGTTCTCTACATCATTAGTTTATTTTGATCTTCTGCGTTATGAAATATATTAGTATTTGCACACATGTTTAAGATACATAAACTGTATCGCGAGGCTAGTAATATCATGAAAGATGAAGAAACATCAAAAGGAATAAATCTGGACCAATAAGATACAAATCAAAAACTCATAACTCCAGTTTCGTGTGAAAATACAGTGATTTAAACAACAACGGATTTATATTAATCAGAAACCCCGAATATACAAATAATGAAAACGCTCTGGTTGAAATACCACACATAAACCTAGGCAGCACTGCACCAATTATTGTACACACATTGGCTCACAAAAATCGTAGCTTTACTTATTTTTATTTTCTACTATGGACAGCGCATTAATATCACATTTATATTGCTTAATAAGCTTTGAAAACTTAATAGCAATAATAACTTTAGGCTTACAGTTGTCCCGAGAGATTCTTCAACGAGTAAGTCTTGTGAAGTTCGTGTATAATAAAAGCACCTTATTAGAACCAAACTTTTCTACTCCCAACCCTGCTATACTCCATGTATGGTTTGATATCTGCGGTACGTTCCAAGAATTTCTGAGAAGCTCAACATGAAGAATTAGGTTCTTATAGTCAGGGGTTTCAAGAATATTCTGAAGGTGATACAAGTATGCTGACTTTCCGCAAAAACCCGCTAATTGGATCCGGCAACCATCAAATTAGCTTAAGTAGTCCGCCCGTCAAGATCTATTACTAAATCGTTTAATTGTTATACTTGTTTTCTAACTCAAATGTATCATTATTATCAACAGATGTCTTGAGGTGCCTAAAATATACATTTCTGCTTACGAATTTAACCTATTCATCATTGCTAAACATTATTTTTAGAGGCCCAATTACCCGCCTACTCATGGCTTTAAGTGTTTGGAATCCAGATGAAACTCTTGAAAAAATGTGATAGTCGCGAGCTTTATTAATTTTGAGTTAATGGGCCACTACAGTTCACTTAAAAATTCTCTGAGAGCTTTCCGCGATAGCACACACTGATAAAACCACGATGAATCTAGGTACACAAATTAGGAGCAGTTTGCAACGAACCGATTGAAGCAAGCAAGATATTCCATTAGCAAAATACATATTTAGCATTCCTACTGACTAATATAGAGGGCAAATATTTTTCTGATAGTGTGCCAAGAACGTCTGAAATACATGTAGTTCAACCTGAATTAATCAAACGTCAAAAGAGTCAATAGTCTATTGCAGAGCTACAACTGAAACGAAACCATACTATTGAATACTAACGTATAAAACATGAATTAAATTAATTTAGTATTTGGGATAATTACCCTTTACGCTAAATATACAAATGAGTATGAACTTTTATAATGTTATTCGTTTCCCAAAGAACGTCACACCTCATATAAATCCAATATAGTGACCAAATCGAATGTAGATGAAAGAACATGAGCCATAATGTTAGCATTAATTATTACTTTTGCCAAGATAAAAGAGCAGGATTTCTAATGAAATTAAACAAAATACAAAGAACAATACCGAATACTCCTACTTGTCTACATCGTACATCGAAAAAAGTTTTATGCTGAAACTTTGTGAATGAAAACCACAAAGAGTTTCTGCAACAAGCATTAACGTTGTGCTAAACTAAATTTGGATATTTATGTCAAGGAATGATTGACTTGGATAATTTTTGCGTCCACGATTCGTGCTTAAGGCATCATCCTGGTTATATATTTTAAATTAAGACGAGAAACGATAAAAGCTTCTTGCAAAATTTCCCATGTATACATAGGAAACATGCTTTTTCTTAGCAGCCAGGTCTGTAGTTGCAAATTTATAAATCCTGCAGATATCTACTTAATTTTTCTATCATAGATGTAGCTACATCTCAGTCTTATAAGGTACAACTACAACATAGTTTTTTGTAAGCTTTCTGGGTCATATAATAGAGAGTTTAAGATCTAAATCTTTCAGCTCGCCCTACTTCAAAACTTATTACTTCTTAACTTATTCCCTATTTTTGGATAAGTCAATCTCAGCGGCAGGCTGATATTTCATGACGCTGCGTTGAACATCATGGTTCCGATTTCATCAAAAGGAATGAAAGCATTTCTTGTTTAACAAAGTATTGTATATAATTTGAGGTAAATTTACTGGTAATCCGCTTTCTTTCATATAAATTTCTATGTACAGCTGGTTTTATGAAAAACTGCCACATAAAATCACGTAATACGTTATAATAGTTTACTTTTTTGATTTATGGGAATCATATACTCACAGTGACCATATAGGAGTAAAAGTACACCATTTTCTAAGTAAACAAGGTTGGATTTGTTGAGAGTGTGATCCCTGTACAGCCGGTGTAGCGTTCCTAATATGACAGTTTTTCATTATTTCGCTTTTGACGAAATATTCAAATGTTGGGTAAATCCGAAAATTTTATTAGACTTGTAGAGTTTTTGACTATTTTCATCAAATAAATGCTTTTATAACCAACAAAATTCATTTAGTAGCCAGAAAAAAATTTCCTACCGATTTAAAATACTGATGAAAACTTGGGGATTCTTGTTTAGTTCGCCATTGTCCCCAATTAGACGTGTTCAAAATCGATCTGGTAGAAGCTATATTTCAGTGAAAAACTTCAGAACACATCTGCCAAAAACTGAAATGAGAAAATGTCAAACCATTAAGTGAAATTCCAAGAAACCGTTACATAATATATGTTGAAGAGAAATAATTTACCCAAGTTTACAAAAATCTTGCCGTTCCCGAGATGAAGTACATTGTTAACTCTAATATTAAAAGTGTAACACTTAAGGCCAGACATCTATGAAACTAACTGGAATACTTCAGCAAATATTTACACTGCGTCGAGTTGTTCATTCAACTTCAATAAATTAAACCCAGAGCTTAACCTTGACTGGAGAAGCAGCTTTTTTACTGAGAACAAATAACACTGTCGGGACCTTTTTTCAATGAGATGTTTAGAATGAAGCTGCAAGATTTCAATAAAAGGAATATTTGATGTTTTCTTAATATGTGTACACTAATTCTTTCACCCCTTCTTACAAAGTTCTGCATTTAACTTACATTTTACTTTATAAATATCTTAAATATTAACAATTTGCAGGTATTGCAAGTAGACTATTTCAATAGGTAACTCAATTTGCTCTGCTACATAGTTAGTTATTCATTACGAAAAAATTGTAGGTGTACTCCACGTCATAGGCACCGGGAGACGATGTACCCTATATTTATAACTTTCTTAAATTAATTAAAAAACTAAATAAAAAGTATATAAAAGTTCCTTGTACCTACTTACAACCGCTGAATTTATTTTATACAAGTGAAAGCGTTAAACCAACAAAACTGAAGGAACTCTACACTAGCACGCATTAAGTCCTTTCTTATCTTCAACCTTAGTTTCACCACAATAATATAGACTGTAGGAAACAGAATAATCAAAGTAATGGAACGTTCATTCACAACAAATTGTTTTGTATTTGACTTTACGTGATCAGATTTTATTGAATGTCTTTCCTGCCTATTTTAAGGTGTTAAGAATTTTCAATAACAAATAGTTATCCCTGTAAAATTCAAGCAATGAACAGATGAATTATGCAAAACCAAGTATGAACGCATTCCAGTTTTGTAAATTAAAATTTTAGGTAAAAACCACTCAATTGGTTTCCTGTATGCCATGTTTCAAGGTATTCAGTTTCCTGGTTTACCAATCTCTCTAAAAAGCTCTTATATTCTCCAAAAGTTGCATAACGTCGTATTAGTAACTTGGGTATTGCACCAGAGTAAGATATGCGAGAGATTTTTCAAGCATTTGAAGATACCTAGGCATACCTAAAAAGCACTCAGGGCCTTGCTAGAAAATAAGGCAAACCTCAACTTGTGTAAACTGCCTTTTAGCCTACTAATCAAACTTTCATTGAAACAGAAAAAGTGGTGGGACGTGGGTATATGGTCGTGAAAGTAAATACTCGCACGCTTCTTGGATTCTTTCCATTTCATTTTATACAAACTTTTATTTGCTTGCGAAACAGCTTTTCATGCGCTCATTCAGCATAAAGGAGACAAGCAAATTGTTTTAAAGTGATGTAATACATAAAATTGCTGTAGAATAAATCACTTTTCGTTCAAAGAGTGTTGGAACAACAAGGACAACAGGATGCCAAAGTGACAAAAACTATTTTATGGTTGCAATAGGAAAAACAACAAAAAAAAGTATGACGTTAAATCCACAGGGAGTCTCGTTTGTGCCGTTATATTATGGATGAAGGGATTAAAATGTGTGTCGAATTTAAAATTCCAATACCATTCCCGTCGCAATATATGCATTTTCTGCTCTTCTGAGTTTTACGAGATGCACTTAAAAAAATTGAAGGAGCTCTGTATCGTTTGAAGGAACCTAGCCTGGTGGAGCAACTGTAGCAACTCATGAAGTGGGTAAATATGTTTCATGCTGAAAAGCGTGGTTGTGTTATAAGAGGAATCAGCAATGCGGTGTTTAATACATTTAATTTTGTGGTTGAGCCTTTCTACAGACCTCGGGAAAAGTTCTTCAAAAACTAATTTTCTGGTGGTTTATGGTAAAAGAGAAACAAATTTGTAAATGGTTTTATGAGTAGCTTGCGGAACCTACAAAAACGTGCGCTTTTTCCAAGAAACTTGGTTGGTGGACTAAATGAGTAGACAGGTATACAGACTGGCTTGTCAGAGCTTTAAATAATACTTTTAACCAGTTTTTTTTACATTACATACATTAATTAGTTTAAACCATCGCAAATTTCTCGCTGGACGTCAGAATAAACGAACGGTAAAAAATAAGATGGGCGGGATGGAAGTGGGAATGTGAAATATCCATGAGACCATTTTGTAACATATACCCTATATCAGGAAGAATAGACTCGGATTTAATAACCAATAAGTCACGTTTAGCATAAAGATTATCGTTCATTGTCACGTTTTATTCTCAAGGTCATTTCACCCACGTGGACGGTTTTTTTACATCCTACTTGTAAATTTATTTATGTATCCTTCCACTCACTTCTTCTCAAGAAAGCGCTTCAAAACTAGTTAGACTTCAGCGACAACTAATATAAAGATTGGCTTTTCAGTAGACGGTAAATAGAATCCTTACACAATAAATATTTTGTGAGCGTTCCTGACACACTAGATAATATTGTATATTCTAAATTCCTACTTCAAAGTTGAATTTTTATTTAATTACAGCTACTAAGAAAAAAATATTTCCCATAGGAAAATTTAATTGTACGCCGTATATAAGTGTTTTGTATAAAAACTCGGAAATAAATGTAATGTCGTACACCTGGAAAGCACTATTATTATTTAAACAAAATGTTGCAAAGTAAAGAGGTTTTAAGGACACAATTTCTTAAAATAATAGAAGATATTGGAGTAATAAGTGTACCAAACACAGAAAAGCCTTCCTATTCCTTATATTTTATCCATCTTCCATCTTATTTGATCCTTTTCTCAATTCATTTATTCAACAAATATAAAAAATATGTATTACTACAAATAAAATATATACTTGATTAAAAGATAGCAAACGGGAAAAAGCATTTGCTTCTTCTTTTTCATCTCTTATTTACTTTTTCATAAATTTCATTTTCAGTGAAACACACAGTACGACTGAAATGCCACACAGCTCTTTGATGTTTCTAAATTAGTTTTCCATGTAGTATAGTATATCATACTAAAGTACTTACGCCATCTAAGCCATCCGGATACTATAGTTCGGCTAACATGGTTGTCATGTCTGGAGTTCTTTGATTTTCAAGCTCATTAAGTAAAACGTCCAAAGCGTAACGCCATGTATGATTACCTGCACGTGGATTTATTCATCTCGTTACATCCAAATTGATAAATATTGCCGTGAAATCAAGATTTATGCGAACAGTACTTACGTAGTAGAATGCCATTTCCATTTACAAACAACTTCAAAGGTAGTTGTAAAGACGCACAGTTCCCAAGCTGTCAAGAATTACAAATAAGGTCGCATTATTGAGAAACATTGCAAGAAAGTCTCTCAACGTCAACCCATACTGGACTAAATAGGTTTTTACTACTATGGATCCAATACTTGGAAATTATTATCCATTACTTCCCACCATATAGAAAAATACAACAAAGTATTTATTTCCCTTCGTTTGTAAATGCGTTGGGATGTATCAGAGTTAAATAATTATCAGAATTCACTCCTCAGCCAATCTTGGTGTGCTAAATAATCTTATATTTTATGATATGCACGATCATCCGTAATAGTTCCGGTCCTTAGAAATAACCGTTGTAGCTTCGTACTTAAGGGTTGTGGCAGTTAAATATAAGTTATATAAATCTCATTCATGCCACTTAAGTTGGAGTACGAACAATCGAACTTGAGAATGATATGACTTTGGAGTGACATTGCCAGTGCCAAAACAGTGCCAGAAATTTTTTGTCACCGACTTTGGTGAAAATTTGGTGGGTGATACATTTTTATGCGTAGTATATGAATCTTCAATAAATGATGAACTTAAACGATCGTGGCCTCATCTGTCAAGAAGAGACACTAATCCTAGAGAAGCAGACACAAAACGACACAGTCCCAATTCGGATGTCTGGAGCAAGAGAGATAATCGTAAAACCCAATTTATAATCATTTGCATATTAGTGATAACATGTCATAAACAAATAAGATGTGAGTGTATTTACATACATTACAAATTCCAAACAGTATTTTCCTATTTAAATGTCAAAAGCGTTTGTTACACCTTTTTTAAATTAGTATTTAAACGACCCAACGATTATAGGATGGAAACGACTTTCACTGTCCTTATGTCAGCAGCTACTGCCTTTGGTAAGTATTTAATTTAAATATTTAAAATTCAGACATGTTACTCGTCTTTCAAACGAAAAGGCACATGACATTACGTACGATTTCAAAAAAGTCAAGTATAAAATGAGAAAACTCTAATTAAAGAAGTAACTGTCACCTAGTGTATTTAAAAAACGTCAGGAATAAGTTTCGGTACTCGGGTAAACCCTTGGTTCATACCAACTTTCTTGTGAAAAATAAACTTTTTAATTTTTGTCTCAGGTTGCTAATGAGAGGAACTTCTTTGTTTCATTTAGGTTTAAACTGAAGTTTGGCGACGGCGATACAAAGTCAGACTAGTTAACGCTTTTAAAGATTTCAAATGTTGATTTAGACACACTTAAAATTAGGCTAACTCATGAGCACAGTCGGGTAGAAGTGATTTTATTTGCGGTTATCAACAAAAATTCCACGAGAAATCACAATTGAAACAAATCGCTTTCCAATTGCTTAAAGACCCATCCTTAAAATACGTAGCTGAGTTCCGCAATATGGTTTTTGTTTGCGGTAGTTTGACTTTTAATGTAAGACGGTCTTAATGTTAGAAACTCTGCTGTTGTCATCAACCTTTTCGGATGCGAAAAAAGAAGACCGCTGGGAATCCAACATGAAAAGGCAATAAAAGATTTTCGAATGGAACTGACAATATACGCCGTAAGTTGAAACCCAAAGGGTATTGAATTCCACATACTGCAAACTATCGATTTTACAACACCAAAGTGGTTCTCTCTAGACAACCAGAAGTTCTAAAAATTCAGCGTATATTCATGATTGATATTTTGTTGTTTTAGGGCAAAATTGCAAAACTGTCGATTTTCATTCTATACTTCTCTAACTGTTAATGTTTGTTGGCATTTCATGAAGCGAATGTAAATTAATCAAGTGCATTTTCGTGTAAAACAGCACAGTGAAACTTTGCTCAAAAAACATTACGTCACAAAAAGATAACATACACGTCACCTAATTAAACATTTCAGACTCCCCAGATGTCAGAGAATTAGAGATGCATGAGCACATAAAATAAAAATAAATCTTAATAGTATATGCAGAAAAAATAATATATTGGATAAAAACAAACGAAAATTTATGCTTATGATTTATGCATACAAAGCAAAGCTATGCCTTAGACTTCAGGTATAATAAACTTCAGATTGAATGAATCATCTGAACCGAATGTAAGCTTACATGATTAGTAGAAATTTAATTTTCCTACGTTATTTTGATAGTTTCATAACTTAACAATGACCTACGCGTGTACAAAACAAAAACCATGAAATCAATTTGGTCAACATCTTCTGTCTTCGCGATTAACTTCATTGCCTCTAGCGACGTTTTTCTTATTATAATACATCTAGATTTTTCTAGCTGAAAAGGAACGCTGAAAAAGTACAAACTTTCGCTCAGAACTAAAGACAATTACATACAGAGTGGGTCTAGATACAGGACGCAAAACTTTCTCAGTCAGTCTCTAGCTTCCACACTGGAACAGTGAAAAGTGTCTTGCTGCTTTTCTCTACAAACAAATTGGTGGGGGGAAATGAAACACTGGGTTTAGTAGTGAAACCTTGTACTGAATTGAATTTAAGTAAATATATTTCCACTTTCTTCCAACATTCTGGCCACTCTTTAGGACTTCCTGAAGTATTGTAAAGTTTGGTTTTATTGACGTTTGGGAATTGATTTTTGTGCACAACAGGAGTTTTGTGATTATTAAAAATGTCCAGTTCTAGACTTGTTCCGGATGAAGAAATACAGAGTAACTGTTTTTTGAAATTGTTGTATTTGTTGTGATATTGAGTTTTCAACTAAAATATTAATGTTTGGCTACGACCAAAACACTAAGAAAAGGTGCAATAACTTAAAATTTCAATTTAATTCCGAAGTTTTATTTTAACTAGTCGTGAGAACTTTTATCTACAACGTTTAAAATGGAAGTGTTAGATGTGCCAGACTTTCGAACAATGTCATCCGCCGAGAACTCTACTTCAGATTACACTAGCAATTTGGACTTCGGAGTTACACGGTCAACTAGCTCAACTTTTCCGGAAAATTATTATTTATTTTTTTATTTATTTATTCGTACAGAGGAACCCTTTATAAGGCAAATTACTCCTCAGGAAATTTTTATAAGTCAGAAAAAAACATTAGTCAGAAAGATAAGTGTCATTAAAGAATGCAACATGGTCAATACAAGATAGACTACAAACATTTTGATCAGGATTGGTAATTCAGAAATTTGAAGATCAAGAAAGTGTTTCAGCGATAGTTTTGAGAATTTTTTCATATTACAGTTTTTGAATTCTGCAGGTAAGCTTATCCAAGCATTACTCGCAATATATTTATAGGAAGACTTACTAATATCAGTATCCGTTTGGTTACATATTTTTTGTTTCGTGTTACACGGTAAGTTGGGGTTCAGTAGTAAGATAGTTATTAAATATGGTTGACAGTTTCCTTCCATGATTTTGAAAGCAATTTTACACAGTCATACAAATGTTTAAATTTACAATTTAGCCACTTCAGATCATTACACATTTCATTTGATATGCTATCATATTTACCTTTATTTAGAACAAATCTTGCAGCACGACGATAGAGTTGTTTATTCTTTTAATGTGAGTTTTGTTACCGTTGAACCATACAGCAGCACCATAATTAAGTATAGGTAATACACATGCTTTGATTAACATATCACGATTTTTTCATTAAGACATTTTCTTAAGCTATACAAGGAGGAAAGGCAATACATGAACTTCTTAACAGTATTATTATAGTGTTGGTCCCAGCTGAGTTCATTGTCGATGGTTAGTCCTAAGATTTTAAGCTTGTCCACTAGACGGATACATTCATTTCCAATATTTAAGGATACGGAATTACTTACATGACTCCTTATTGAATATTTACAACTAATCATGTATTCAGTTTTACTGATATTTAATTCTAGCTTATTATCAATCAACCATTTGTTCAAATTCAACCATTTGTTCAAATTAGACTCTTCTAGATCAGATAGCTTGCATTTTGCTAACAGTGACGTGTCATCTGCAAACATTACAGTTTTACAATATTTAAAGATATTAGGCAGATCATTAATCATTAGACAAAATAGCAAGTTTGAGATCGATGAACCTTGAGGTACGCCACATTTTGTACTCTTAGTGTCGGATATTTCGCCATTTAGTGCTACAAACTGTGTCCTATCAGTAAGTAGTGATTCAATAAGCTCAGTGTCAATATTGTATTTTCTTAGCTTTTGGAATAAAACAGGCCTATCAACCTTGTCGAAAGCCTTACGGAAATCTAATGCAATGACAATACATATCTCATTTTCCTTCAATGCATTACTAATAAAGTCATGAATGTATATTAGTGCATGAGTTGTTGAGTGGTTTTTCCTAAAACCGAATTGTTTGTCAGACATTATTTTATGTGTGGAGATATATTCATTCATTTGAAT